>PITA01010582.1:0-71057 GCA_004023965.1 Spilogale gracilis
GTCATCACTGGTTCTCTCTACATTTTCACATTTTCAAAGTCTGAAAATTATAAGTAAAACAGCATATAAAAAAATAGATGAAGGAGCACATAGCAAAGATTTCTTAAGGAGCTTTATCTCTTCTCTCCTCCAGTGGATACTGAAGCCTTTCAAATAATTTGATATGAGCGGTAGGTAATACAGCTGTGGACCAGGACAGCAAATCATGCACAATTTTCCTTTAAAATAGAAAAGGCTCAAGGAAGAAAAAAAAAAAGAAAAGAAAGAAGGCATTACAGACGTGAGTCAGGAGCACATAGGGAAAGGAGGAGGAGGTCCACATCCCTCTGTCCCCACTCTCTGAAACACAGCACTGTCCTGAAGAGCCCTCTCCTCTCGGTGTCCCTTGCTGCCGCCCTCCCCCTGGTCCCATGAATGAAAACAAATTGTTTCTAGCTACAATACTATGGGGCTCTGCTTTGACCTGCGTGGTACAGTGACTCTCTGCGCCTTGAATTTTTACATACAGCTGTATAAAGCAATTTTCATGTAAATTTCTAGGTAAATCAGCCTGCCGTTGGTCTATTACATGGACACATACACAGAAACCATTAAGTTTGACAGAAGATTAGAAGTTGCCCCTGTTTCTTGGGATGCCTTCCCGCCGCGCCCCCCCACCCCCACCACTCGCACCTTCGACAGTATCTGAATTAGAAAAGCAGGGTAGGAAACGTGCTTCGGCTGCACACAAAAGCCCCAGAGGAGCAAGGCATTCATCTTTGCCCCATACATCCCCTAGGCTTGGATGCAATGTGATGAGAAAGAGCCTCTCTGGGAATGAAAGAAAACTTGATATGAAAATCAACGTTCAAATGAGCAGAAGGAGTCAGGTAATTCTCTCGCCCTGCCGGGGAACGACTAGGCCACCTCCAGTACCCTGACTTCTTCCTGAGATGCACCAGATGCAAGCAAACAGGCCCTATGGCCTTTAGAGGCCCCACCACTCCCATCAGTGTGGCCAGGCTGGCTCAATTAGCTCACAGCAGGTGGAGAAGTTTCCAGGGTCAGAGGAGCAAATCAGTTCTTCAGAGACACCTTGGCCTGGGAGCTGGGAGCTGGAGCCCTCCCGGCCCAGCCAGCAACAGGAGTGAAGCAGCCGACCCAGCCATCTGGCGGCAGTCTATCCGGGCCCTCCATCTAAGTCTGTCCCTGCCCAAAGGAGGCACATTTCTTGAACATGTTCTTTTAAGACAGCAGCATCCAAAGAGCACAAAGGGAAAGATGTCACCAAAACCTGGCCCGGGATGTTTGTTTATGCAATCTTTAAATGATTCCTCTTTATCTCTACTGAGCCCATCACAGCATGTCACAAATAAATGTGTCGCCTTGGCCTATTGTTTGCAGCTCAGGATTGTCAAGCGAGAAGAAAATATTACAGAGACAGAGGGAGACACACGCAGGAGTGTGACCTTTAACTGCACTACCTATAACCAATCTCATCAAATTAAAGCACTGTATATTTTCCTTAATAATCTCTGATTAGGCTGGGGCTATGAGTGGACACGAACAGCCGCCATTGCTATGCAGCGGGATGTCTGCTTAGCACTAGCAAAGCGTTTGGGAATAAGTGAGCAAAATGCTTTAATTTGATAGGGTTAGAATCCTGCAGGCTCTGGGGTGAAAGGTCCCCAACAGCTCCGCTCACACTGAATATGCAGAAATAAAAAAGTAAATTGCTTACATCTGCTGCAGGCGGCAGGGAAAATGATCTGATTGGACGGTCCGAGGGCTCTCCATCTCTTTTGGGTTAGAGAGAGGGTTTCAGAGCATCAAAAGCTTGTAATTGGAGTAATTCTGAATTAATGGACACACACACACACACACACACACACACACACACACAACATTTCTGAGGCAGCTGTTTGCCTGCCTGTTTAGGAATGCTTACAGATTACAAAGAAGCAACTTTAAAAATAATCTTTCACTCCACCCGCTCCCCAAATGAATCCTAACTACGCGCTTGAATTTGACAACAGGTATCAAGAATAACGTTCTTATCTGGCTCGTCCTTCTGCCATGGAGCCTGGAAGCTATCAGACCTACATATCTACTTGCCCACTTTGTACATCTTCCTGAAATACGTGTGCACTTCGATTCACCTTCATGCATAAAAAGATGACTGAGGAAGGAGCTTTACCGGGATTCCTCGAAGTTGACGTAGAAAGCTTAGGTTTTGCCTTGTTGTGTGATGTGGGATTTAATCTGTGTATTTGATCAATAAGAATCAAAGGCAGGACTCAAGGTCTTTGGGGCACAAGCCCATTCAGTTTCATGTAGGATGTCAGGAGGCAGCCTGCCGTGTCACCTTGATGCGTTCACAGGACCCCATTTGGGAACCTGCCTCACTGATCACATTAGGCCTGGCTCAATCTGCTGCTTTGTCTGGTGTTTTATGCCAACCAGGCCAAGGTTTCATTTAAACTTTGTTTTCATTTCATCTCACTTCATTTCATTAGCTTACACAAGCCTGCAAATCTAAGTGAGATCGTGTAGTCCCATTGTCAGCAGGCTCTCATCATGTGCTGTCTCTCGAGGTTGAGAATAAGCTCCCCAAGGAGGGTGAGTTACTGAAACTGAACCGGCCGATGGAACACATCCTGGGAGGCCGACTTCCAAGAGCTATTCCTCAGCCAGGCATCGATCTGGGAAGGCAGTTTTGGCCAGACAAGCACTAAGGCTGAGATGGAGAATCCCGAACGCTCTTCGATGGTTCTCGCTTTAGAGGGACAGCTCCAAGCTCCTTGGAAATCTTAGTAGTGAACGGGGCTGATGCCCAAAGGCAGTATTTGTTCCCACACTCTCATTACTACCCAAAGCTCTCTTGAAATCATCTAAAGAGCCTATGTTTTCCTGCAAACACCAGGTTGATAGGTTTTATAATGGTATAAACAAGCAAAAAATAGTCTCGATACCCTATTATCTATACATCTGTGTATATGTATATAGTGTGCACATCCTTGTACACACATACACACACATGTCCTTATTTTTTAACGTGAACAAATCAGTGGGTGTGACACTAAGCCACACAGAGAGAAGTCTGGGTCCATTCCTCCCGGCAAATTCCATGATACACAGAAACAATGAAGTCTTTTTAATTTCTCGATTTAGGCAGCATCGTTCAGGGTAGGTGTTGAAGACGCCGTGACCGGGTTTCTCTGAGAAGAATGCTCTACGAGCAAGAGTCCCTTCATCAGAAAGGTTCTGCCTCTACCAAATGGTTCCGCTTTGGTCTCTATCATCCTGAAATCTCCTTTGTCTGCCGCGCTGCCACAGTCTATTGGAAGGTATTTGTCAACAATTATATGTCTATTAAGGAGTAGTCAATCAGTGTGGGCCCAAACAGCCAGGCCTCCAGGGTCCAGCTATTGATAGGAAACTGTCAATACCCCATCCAGTCCTTTTCTCAACAAAACACCCAGCCGCCTGGCCCAAATCTGTGTCTGCGAAACCTCCCAGGACTGTCTCGCTTGCCAGGTTCTCATTCCTCCACTTTCTAAACTCATATTTCGTTTGAGTTCATCAAAGCCCTTAAAAAAATCTGAATAAAAGATACTTATTCAAATGCTGTTTCAATCAGGTTGGGGGGAACAGATTTTGAATATAATTAAAAACATTAGGGAAGGGCTCTGCATGTAGGTGGCCGCAATTACTGTTGAAAATTGTAAAACCGGAAGAAAATTAAAAAGGGATCCTTTAAATTAGCTTGACAGTAATTAATATCTATAAATACTTTCCATTCCACCAACACAAAGTTTAGAATTATTTACCTAATGTAGGACAAAGGTCGCCGTACTAGCCAATATATTTTTGTGCATATTCAATTTACAAATCCTACTGTGGATTTTGTAATTATTATCAGAAAGGACTTGTCTTTTCTTGAAAGGAGAAAGACTGGGAGTTCCATGTGAATGTTTTAAATTGAAGAACCACCCTCCCCCCAGCAAAAAACGACAATGTGGCAGTGGGGGAGGGGAGAAGAAAAGACAGAAAGAAAAGAAACACTGAGGAAGGCTGTATCCTCTGAACTGGCAACCTTCCTGCATCACAGATTACACTAGTTGTCCTACAACAAAAGACTGCATGAAACCCTCTCCACAAAGGCCCCGGACACACGCACAATATTTAAAGCAGATGTAATATTTAGAGTCTCTATACCACATAAGATGCACTTTTATCTCTTACAGCCAAGGTTGGTTAAACTTACAAAAGCCAATATTTTCTCCCTTCATTCAAATGTTTCCTTGCGATTCTCTGACTCTGATCCGATGGAGAAATTAACGTCAGGCGGGCCTGATGATGGCTTAGGGTTCAGGTAACAGACAAATGAATTGAGAGCTAATGCATGATTAGACTTGCCCCTCTAAATCCAGCTTTCTTTCATTCTATCCCATCTATTGTCACTGAAACCAAAGAATTCAGATATTGGAATAGAGCAAAGAAAGGTCAAAAAGGAATCCAGACCTCCAGTGAAAGTTTTTTGGGTTAGTGGAAAAATAATGGAATAAAAATGGTTAAGTGCGGAAGTGAACCAAGATATCTCTTGGAAGGAGTTTCCGTCCATTCTGTTTCTTCTTCTCAGAGTCAAAACAGAGTAGCTCAGAGGTACGCCAATCACATTACCTATCTCCAGGCTAAGGAGTGTTCCCCATAACCCTAGAATCCTGGGAGCTTTTTTGCATTTTATGATCATAAACTAACAGCTTTTAATGCACATTTAGTTTTATAGGTGCTGTTGATGTTCAAATCCACTTATAGATATTCAAATTTCATCTACCATATAGAATTAAAGGACCCCTGTGGTTCATTTTAGATGCTCGCTCAGGAAAATTATAGATGACCTTAAAATGTTCCAAGAGCATAAATAGTGAAATGGACCAGGTCAGGAACCCTCATACTAAGAGGTCCCTGAGTCCTTACTTCCACAACCGACAGTCATCTTTGCAAGGGGCAGCTGATCTCCTCTTTTGAAAGCTCCATTATGTGTATTTACAAAATAAACAATGCATACAAGTTCATGATTGTCATCATTAATAATATGCATTATAGCAAGCCGTTAAATAAATACACATGCCATAGATGTCCGCGAGACCATCACAGCTTTTTTTCCTACATCAGATCCAAGGCATTGTCTTTGTTGTATTGAAAAGGAAAAAAAAAAAAAACACTCTTCATGAGGCAGCAGCAACAACAAAAAGAAATCATTATTTAAAATAACTCACCAATGTTCAAATGTTCCGATTTTAAATCAGATAAGTCAGCAAGAGCACATTTGGGGCAAGAACTTGGTCTCATTAGACTCAAGGCACAGCCACTAACGGGGATACAAAATGTTCTCAGTGCTTCAATAATTAACTATCTCTCCTAGGAAAAGACAAACAAATAAACAAAAAACGTGATCTCTTATGAGTTCAAGCTGAACAAGTTGTTTGGTGTGAAAGGCTTCTATGCTGATTCTCTCCTTAAAAATTTATTGCATGAGCATGGGAATAGTTGCTCACTGACAAATACTTTAAAATCAAGATCTGTTTACAGAACACTAGGATTGAACTTTGACGAATTTCAACTGGACAAACTAGAGACCTGTGTGTAACTATGTATAGATCTTAGCAAGAGTCTTTGGTGGAAATGAGTCTCTAAGATTTTTTAAATTATATGTTTCTTTAAAATATGTATTACTTCAGCCTCTCTTTAATACTCAGTTCAAGAAATAAAAAAAGAAAAAAATGCACTGCCTTAAAGAAGTAGTTTGACTAACTGGTGAAGAATTATATATTAAAAAATTAATGCTTGGAAGAAAGAGCTTCAGTTTTACTTAGTTAAAATTCTTAATGCATGCAGAAACATAGAAGCAGGAAAAATATGCAACACATTATTTAAACATTATATCTATACATATAGGAGGAATGTATATTTCATGGGCAAAGGATATTAACATTATTTGCTAAAATATTTTCTCCTTTAAAATGGCAACATAAAGGCTTTATAGGGAGAATGCATAGTGACTATTAATTATGATTATTTTATTGGCCAAAAAGAAATGCTTTGACAGGGTTGTGACTGAGTGCATGTTAATTTTTTTTTTTTACCTTGGGACTTTTGTTGAGAGAGTTTTAACAAAACTTTTCAGACATTTATTTTGTAAGTTTCCATCAAATTTCTATCAGCAGGAGAGCAAACATGTTGATAGCAAGGCTCATTTGGAAAGGGGAGTGATCCAGCAAAGGTCTCAAAACCTTCCTGTGATGGGGTGCTCATCCTCCCAGCTTCCATTTACTTTGCAGAGAAGTAACATTTTTTCACTCATGTTTCCCATCACTTGAAAGAAAAATGAGAATGAGGAAGGAGACAGGAGAGAGAATGAATCAGAAAGAGCATAAATGAGTGGGTAGGCTGGGGATCCTGGGTTGAAATTCGTCTTGCTCATGTTTTGTCTAAAAGAGTAATCTTAGAAAATGTCTGGCTAGGACTCTATCAGGGGGCTCTCTCTACTTTGGATTTAGCTCTCACAATCCTGGAGAGTCCCCAAATGCTAGCAAATTCAAACAATTTGTCTCTCTGGAAGCCCCAGTACATTTGGCTGCTTCGAATTGAAGAGGAATAAGGGAGCCCACGTGTGCTTTTCTGAGTAACTGCTCTCCACTGGCAACTTTTTTTTTTTAATACGGAACCAACCTAGAATATGTAAAACTGACACATAGTGGAAATTCATTTCTCAGAGGTAGATGGTTATAAAGGTGTGATAAGGTGTTGCTGTATGAGATACACACAAAACTGACAGGCATGACTGTCATACTAGGCTTTTTGAAAAACCAAAACCAAAAAAGGGGGGGGGGCGGGAGAAGGTTGAAAGGACATTTTTTTTTCCTGTTTCCAAATTAAAAACCAATATGCTTTATTTCCCACATGTTGGACATATTTTTGTTTCCAAAGGGATTTCTCTAGCCTTGCCTATCTAAATATCCAGGCTCCTCTCTTACAAAGCTCCTGAAGGTATCCAGAGGAGGACCAATCTCTTATAAATGAAAATCTCCCAAGCTGAGCATTCCTTGACAAAATGTATCTTTTTTTTCAAAGTGCGGGGGAAACAGATACCTTTCAGTTCGTTTATAAAGAACATATACTTTTATTTCAAAATGCAGAGATCTCTGACTATAAAGATATGCTTGTGTAAGGAAGAAATTGACGGTTTTTTACAATAAATTGCTTTGTTGAAACATTTTCTATTCAATTCAGTAAGCGAAGGTATTTTTTTAAGTTTTACATAAATTTAGGATATCATTAGATTTTGGAATTATTTCAAAACAAACTGGACCTCTCATTTTTTATTTACACACACACACACACACACACACACACACACACACACACACACACACATTTCCTACCATGAATTATTAGCGAGGCCAAAAAAGAAACCTTGTAGTGTTGCTAGCATAAAATAAAAGTATTTGTTAATTGTTCTTGTCTATTTAATTAGAAAGTATTATTTCCTGTTTTTCAAATCAGCCATTTCTCTCTGAACAATGGATTAGGACACACCTTCAAATAATAATTAGAAAAAAGAAATGGACTTCCAGAATATTTAAGGGTGAAATTCCAGATGCGAGGGCAAAATCTATGGTATCCTACTGCCATCTACTGACCGTTGTTCAAATGTAACGATTTAAAGATACATTTTATTATATTTTAAATTTAAATGTCTAAATTTATAGAATTAAATAATTTTAGGACCAAAACACTTTGAAGTTCTACTGCAATGACTTATTACCTTGAAGGTTATTCCAGATGCTTGAAAATACATCACTACTCAAAGCCAAACTCTGTGTACGGGTAACTATCCCTTTCTGGGCTTGGTTTTGCCTTCGGTGGCTCTCATGAGAATGTAGATTCCCTCTCTAACCCTTCAGAATTCTGAGGGCAGGATTCAAGTCTTTTCTAGTCCTCACCATTCACCACCCAGCATCACACACATCCCGGTCTCTCCTCCATACTAAGCAGTCTTCTTTGCTTTTGTCATCTCCACATCTGACGTGATTTCAATGCCTCTTGCAAGTCAGTGGTAGTCCCCTAAACACAGTTCCCTTCACTTACTCTTCCCCTTGAGTGCTGAATCTGAGAGCGAGCAATTTGCTGAATAGGTTGGTCACCTCCCTTGCTTTGCGTGTTCTACCTTTGTCAATATAGCCAAAGCTCATGGAAGGTATTTTGGTAATCACAAACACCACATAGGATTTGCACTCAAGAAATCTCCTGGCTCTTTTCCTATCTGTGTTATTTAGTTGCTAAGCTATGTCCTCCTACTAGGCTTATAAATATTCCTGGAGCCTTTTTGTTCTTTGAGGTTTTTTAAAAGTAAGGAAATATTCTTATGTTCAGTCCTTTGAGATATATTTTACTTAGAGATGGCCCATTGTTCCAGCCTGCCAAAGCATATTTGTATCCTAATTTTGTATTTTCTCATTCTGTAGTGACCATTTATTTGTTATCTAGCAATATTATTATTTAATTGTCATACTTCCTACTGTTCCTCTCCAAACTATTTTTCTCTATCCTTGTAGACATCTTCCATTTTGATCAGAGACCTTAAGGAAAAGTTTCAAGGGTGACATTTAGGTACTGAGCACATTGCCTAGCAGATCATAAAATCTCAACAAGTTACAGCTCTTCTTCCAATTATCATTAATAAAAATAACTAGCACGGATGCATGATATCACTGTAGCCTATGATGTAAATTGCCATGATGCAAATATCTGTAACAATAAAGTCACTCTACCAATGATGATCGCCAACTCGAAGCCCCTGTTTTTTCTTTTTCTGCTCTCACGAGTTTCCCCCAAATAGGCAAATGATCTGATCATCTTCTCCAGTAGGGAACCACTACACTTCAGGGCAATTGGGAATTCACTTGAAGAACTCTTCGCATTTGCAACATACCCTTGCTCCCAGTTCTCTCCTAATATATTTTTTACCTCTTGAGGGGAACGCAATGTTCTGAATCAAAGAAAAGATGAAAGCAAATGAGCAGGGGAATGGCACCTAGCTTCTCCTTTTGCTCCACGCTAACTGCCGAAGCCACCTGCTCCGAGCCGGAGCCACGCTGCCTCCCCTTGGATCCTATTCCTGCTCTGAGAGTAACCAGAGCATGACACGCAGGTCCCAGAGCCCTGCTGCTTTCAGGTCATTCTGGGACTGCCATCGACCGACACAGTTATAGAATTCATCCCTGGCTTTCTGCTCTTTGGAACGACCCAGAATTAATATATTTAGGCCAGGATTATTCCATTTTAATAGAGATTTAATAGTATTGGGGTCTAATAACCCACTTTCTAACTCCTGAAAACTGGACTAAAATAGACAGCACTCACTTAAACCGCAGCATCTCTAAAAGGAGATGAGGAGGAGGTCCATGTTTCTCCCACCAGGAAAAAGAAAAATCAAACCATTCACCAAAATGTCAATCTAAAAAAAATACAGATTTTTTTTTCTTTTTTAAAATATTAAAAAAAAAATAGGATAAAACCTGAAAAATGACCCCAGGAGTAAAACAACACCTTTTCTCCTGATAAATGCCATAGGAGTTATATAAAACTCTTCTTGTTAAAAATGCTAGGTTGTAGAATACTAAATTTTGATGGTAAAGTTATAGAATATGGGAAGAACATAAATGAGGTACACGAGTACCAACAAAGGCTGATACAAAGATTTTCCTGGAGCATTTGTTATTTGGGGTGTACAGGGAGACTCCAGAAAGCAGAGATCTCTTCGAACCATCCCCCGGCTTCTGATTTCTAGAAGGCTTATAAGCTGTTGTCTCTGCCTAACCTCTCACTCCAACCAATCCAGAAAACAGGATCCCTGTCATTGCCGAAGTGTGGATGGACAGGCAGATAGAGGGTTCGTGGCATCCGGCTGTCAGCCCTACCTGCTCCGGGCTCCCACCACTCCAACAAACGCATTTAAACATAATCAGTATTTTTTTGTTCCCCTTTGACTGAACCTACTAGTTCTCCCATCCGCCTTGCCAAAGCTTCTCAAAGTAGGGGTTCATCCTGTCTCCAGCCTCTGTTTCTGTCTCTCGGATATTCTTTGATTGAAGTTTTGTTTTTTGTAGGGGCACCTGTGTGGCTCAGTTGGTTGGGCATCTGTCTTCGGCTCAGGTCATGATCGCAGCGTTCCTGAGACCCAGTCCCCTGTGAGACTTCCAGCTCAGCAGGGAGTCTGCTTCTCCCTCTTCCTCTGCCTGCTCCTCCCCCTGCTCAAGCACATGTACTCTCTCTCAGATAAACAGAGCCTTTAAAAAAAAAAAAAGACATTATCTATTGAACTATGTATTATTCCAATCTCCCCTCTTCCTTAAAACAGAAGCTTAGCGAGAGCAAGGCCTTTTCCTAGAGTGTTCTTTGCTCTATCTGTGGATACATTTGTAGCAACTGGAAGTTTCCTTGTATTTCTTTTGCACTCTTTTTTCCCCCAAAGAAGTAGCAGGCTGCATAAAGCATGGATGTTGGCACTGATAGTTGAATTCTAATAAAACACTAATTTTTGCCTGAAATATTTACTACACTAACCTTTTTCCACACCATCAGCCATCAGGATCACCCCACTGATTTGGCCCGGGTAGGGATAAGAAAATGCTATTTTGTCTCCACTAATCACATCAGTCGTAGCTGAGGTTGTGGATTTCTGCTTTAAAGTTCATCTTTCGGGGTGCCTGGGTGGCTCAGTTGGTTAAGCAACTGCTTTCAGCTCAAGTCATGATCCCGGAGACCAAGGATCGAGCCCCACATCGGGCTCCCTGCTCGGCAGGAAGCCTGCTTCTCCCTCTCTCAGTTCCTCTGCTTGTGTTCCCTCTCTAGCTGTGTTTCTCTCTGTCAATAAATAAATAAAATCTTAAAAAAAAAATAAAGTTCATCTTTCTATAGCTTAATTTGTAGGAGAAAAAATAAGATGGCTATGACATGCCATTTAAAATTTCAAAAACATTAACTTGAGTCCATAGGAATTCCAGCGGCACAGAAAATAATTTTTAACAGCACTGCTTGAAATTAGGAGAATCCAATGAACTCCGAAAACCGGGGGGGCAATTCTATTATATTTAGGAGCCACCTGCTTGCTCTTGGGCCTTGTTCTTGGTAGCAGACTTTCTTGCCCATCCCAAAGATGAAGGACACAGGAAAGGGCTAAGGATGCTGTCCACCCAGCAGGTCTTCCTAAACTTCCCCCAGAACATACTACATACCACACAGAAAACACCCCTCACACCCCTGTGCCCCTCGTAGCCAGCCAGCTACACCCAGGATGCCAGATGCACCAGACACAATGTCTACTTAAAAATCAGATTTATTTGGGGCGCCTGGGTGTCTCCGTCCTTAAGTGTCAGCCTTCAGCTCAGGTCATGATCCCAGAGACCCAGGATCCAGCCCCACATTGGACTCCCTGCTCGGCAGGAAGCCTGCTTCTGCCTCTCCCACGCCCCCTGCTTGTGTTCCCTCTCTAGCCATGTTTCTCTTTATCAAATAAATAAGTAAAATCTTAAAATAAATCAGATTTATTTTGTTCGGTTTTAGAGGGAGCAAAGAGAACTAATAAGCCCAAAAAAGCAAGAATCCACGCACCCAGACATAGGCACACACCTCTATTTACAGATTATGACTCAGCCAAAATTGGGCCTCTAGTGCAGAAACCACAATTTGAAGGATATATTGGAAAAAAGGAAGAGTTGAATTATGATGGGATTATTTTCACAATTCACAGCAGTCACCGTAGTGTAAGACTAATGATACGCAGACAAATAATGCATTGTATGTTAATAAAAAAATTAAAGCAAACAAATAAACAAACAAACAAATAAATAAATAAATAAAAGAATCAAGAATAAAGATAGGAGTCCAAAGCCTCAATGAGTATCTGGAAATAAAATGTAAAATGGCTTGGAAAAAAATGGGTACTACTTATATAAACTTTTTTTAATACAAATAAAAGTTCATAATGCAATAATGGAATTATTTTCCTTCTGAAAGCATCCCGTCCAGGACCAGCACATGATTGGCCTTCCATGGATGATCTCCTTCCTTATTTTTCTTTCTTTAAAGCCAGCCTTTTTAGCTGATACACATAGATGTCATACTTCATAGGTAGAATAAGAGATTATGGAGGGCCCAATATATGAAAATGAATAATAAATTTCAGAAAAACAGTCTAAAGTTGAGAACTTTCCAAAATAAAATATCCCTGATGTGGAGCTTATTGCTTATGCCAAATACCTTCAGTCCCAGGCACAAGAGAAAGAAAGGAAGTGCATAGAGCAGGCGAGGCATGGGCTGGTAGGTCTAGGAGCATGGGTGGGACCCACCAAAACTCATGGTCAAGTTCTCCCTTTCCACAACGTCTGTGTGTCCTCTAAGCTTCACTTGTGGCATCTGTGCTAAAATGACAAAAATTAAACAAAATTGTGTGTATGAAACCCTCACCACAAAGCCTGACAGGCAAGAAGGGCAAAACTCAAACGCCACAAAGTGTGTAGAGATGTTACTTAGTCCTGTAGAAATAAGTAATGGTAAGATCAAGCTATTTAGAATTCAAGGTTAGATATTTTAAAGCTGGTGCTGTGTGGTGTATATTATTTTCATAACTAGTCAGAGACTGTGTGTAAGACTGGTCTTTCATTTTTTTTTTTTAAAGATTTTATTTATTTGACAGAGAGAAACACAGCCAGAGAGGGAACACAAGCAGGGGGAGGGAGAGAGGGAGAAGCAGGCTTCCCGCCGAGCAGGGACCCCGATGTGGGGCTCGATCCCGAGTCTCCGGGATCATGACCTGAGCCGAAAGCAGTTGCTTAACCAACTGAGCCACCCAGGCGCCCCATGACTGGTCTTTCATTTTACAGAGGAGAAAACTTGGGAATGGCTTGCTAATGACTCACCAGGACTTAGCTGCTAAATCAGAGGTCAGTAAGTTAAAGAAAGATGGGGACCAATTTGTTCAGGCCTCCGATTTTCAGTAACAAATAAATGAAACCCAAATATCTAAAATCCACTCATTTTGCTAATATGATGAATGTTTGAAAAATTTTACATGCTAAAGAAAGTTTGCTATTTTTCTTCTCAAAAAACAAAGTCAGTGATTAATGAAGGTTCAGGAAATTTTCTCGAAAAAATGCTCAATCTCATAGCATGCTAGTGGAAAGGTCATGCCACAGCTTCCCCTAAAAACAGTATGGCAATCTATTTCAAAAGCCTCATTTAGTGTGCTTCACCTGGAATCATATAATTCTGTTACTGTAAATTTATACTAAAAAATAATCAAATGTACCCAGGACTTTGTATTCAAAGATCTTCACTACGGAATTAGTTACAATAATTTAAAAAAATTTTTTTTAAAGATTTTATTTATTTATCTGACAGAGAGAAACACAGCTAGAGAAGGAACACAAGCAGGGGGAGTGAGAGAGGGAGAAGTAGGCTTCCCGCCCAGCAGGGAGCCGGACCTGGGGTTTGATCCCAGCTCTCCGGGATCATGATCCGATCCGAGCCAAAGGCAGTCGCTTAACCAACTGAGCCACCCAGGTGCCCCAATAATTTAAAAAATGGGAGAGACAACATACATATTCAACACAGGGGTATTTGTAAGACATCCTTTATGAAATTCTCCACAGGCAAAAATAACATTATATAATACTTTTAAAAGAAGACAACTCTGTCATATATGGTTAAACGAGAAGAAAAATTACAAAATAGTGTATTCCGTATGAATTGCTTCCTTGAAAAATAATATGTCGGTGTGCCTGGGTGGCTCAGTTGTTTAGTGTCTGCCTTCAGCTCAGGTCATGATCCCGGAGACCCGGGATCGAGTCCCACATCAGGCTCCCTGCTCGGCGGGAAGCCTGCTTCTCCCTCTCTCACTCTTCCTGCTTGTGTTCCCTCTCTAGCTGTGTTTCTCTCTGTCAAATAAATAAATAAAATCTTAAAAAAAAAAAAAGAAAAGAAAAATAATACATATAGTATTTTTATAACTGTGGTAGGTTTCCAGAGGCTGGTTCCCTTTTTTTGGTATATGTTCCAGATCTTCTCTGGTGAATTTATATAATCTTTAATCTGAAAGATATTTCAAATATATATGCATGACAAAGGCTAAGAAGTCAATTGGAGAAAGTGTAAGTGCTACATGGGAAAATATCCATGATCACAAAAAGCTGGTGGAAATTTCTCTTCAGATTTTTGGAAGAAAGCCTACAGAATCTTCTAGTAAAAATTACAGCCAAATTTTTAGAGCACCCTATGCTTTTTGATCCCTCTTCCTTCCTAGACTACAGCTGTCTTCAAGCAACCTATGAGTCATTAAAATGTGGCCCATGGACAAGCTTCCACATTTCGATAAATATATGTTGATAAAAGGCAGAGAAATGAATCTGTTTCTTATGAAACTAATCCTCTCTAAATATGCTATAGCGTTTCCCTATAACTCGGCATTTATGGTGGCTTGCAATATACTTTTGATTAGGAACAATATTTGTATCATATATCATCCACTGAAATGGAAAAAACAAGATCTGGTCCCATTAGAAGGCAAACCTATGCAGAGACGCGGCCTCGGCTTACGATGAGTGAGAAGCGCTGTCCCCTAGCACTGGGACGGATCCAGCGAAGCTCCAAAAATTGAACTAAGCACAGAGCTTTCTAAGATGTCAGGAATCCCAACACCTTCACATGAGTCACTGTGTTAGCCTAAGCAATCCCTGTGAAATCTCTCTCCAAATTATGAAGGTAAAGAAGTCTTTGATGTAAGAGCAAAGCCAAACATAACCAAACATGTCTTAAATGTATAGGTTTCCCGAGGCCTGAGGAGGGTGTGGGACTAAGAAGGGCAGGCAAAAAGCTTTTTTTTCTTTTTTTTCAAATGTAGCAGATATTTAAATGAAATTTCAACTAAAGCGCTAAACTAATAAGTACCACCTTCCAAAGTGATATCTCAGAGTTGAGCACATTTTCAAAACATAGCTAAAAGCTGGTTACAAAACTATTTAACACTCGCCTTTAGGGTGTATATAAAGGAGTTGGGGTGTTTCTGGATCTGACCAGCAGGGGGTTGGTGGATACAACACAGGATGTCCAATTAACTTCGAATTTCAGATAAAAAAAAAATTTCAGTAGAAATGTCCCAAATACTACATGGGACATATTTATACTCAATATTTTCCTTGTTTATCTGAAATTCAGTGTTCCTGGCCATCTTGATTTTTTTTTTTCTTTCTCCCCTCCCTTAAATTTGGCAATGCTTTGTGAACAGGGTTTCAACAGCCCAACTCAAGAGAGCTTAAGTGCGTGTGCCTTGTAGTCACAGGGCCTCTGTGCATAGGCTGCTTCTCTGATCACAGAGCAGAGTACATGATGTTACACTGACACGAGTTTGCACCCCCAGAGTTTGTCAGGAGAATGAATACTTGGAACGACACAGGAGAAAGATCTAGATGGTCTGTGGAAAAGGAACTTCGGCAGAAGGTAGCTGCAGGTTATGAAAGGGTCACAGGGACCAGCTGGAACAGGAAGGTATTGGCCCTTTCAACAGGAGTGCGGGGAGACAGATTCTCAGAAATCCCTATGTGTGAGAGCAAACACAAGGGCACAAGAGATAGAAGGAGAGGGAAAAGGGGTGGGGGGGAATATCAGAATAGAAAAAGTTAGTTTTAGGGGCACCTAGGAGGCTCAGCTGGTTGAACGTCTGCCTTCTGCTGGGGTCATGATCCCCGGGTCCTGGGGTCGAGTCCCATGTTGGGCTTCTTGCTGGGCAGGGAGTCTGTTCCTACCTCTCCCTCTGCTGCATACTCACTCTCTCTTTCTGCTAAATAACTAAGTAAAATCTTTAAAGAAAATAAAAAATAAATTAAAAAAAGAGATAAGATTTAGTTTTAAATAAATGCCAAGATGGAGTGTACAGAGCCTGATCTCTAGGACAAGTCCACTCAAGTAAGAAGTTCCCGGCTCTGCTGTTCCCCTTAAATCTTGTCCTGGTTGGGGTTTCATAAACCACTTTGCATATGGGGAGGAAGTATAGAAGCATCAGACAGAGCAGAGACAGCCAGCCCTCCTGTTCCTCTGACCAGAGCCCAGTCTGAAGTGAGAAAGAGGAAGAAGAGAAGAATAAATATTTTCTTCTTTAAAAAAAAAAAAAAGAAAAAAAGATTTTATTTATTCGACAGAGAGAGGGAAAGAGAGAGAACAAGCACAAGCCGGGGGAATGGCAGACAGAGGAAGAAGCAGACTCCCCACTGAGCAGGGAGCCCCATGTGGGCCTCAATCCCAGGACCCTGGGATCATGACCTGAGCCGAAGGCAGACACTTAAACAACTGAGCCACCCAGGTGCCCTCAAATATTTTCTTCTTATGAATAAGATAAACATTGAAATAATTAAACTGAGGCCGTGTTTTGTGGCTCTGGTGACTGGAGAATCTAACAGTGGTGAGAGAAATCACAGGTGGACTCTGTTCCGAGTGGATTTAAAGGTAAAGGGAGACAAAACTGAAATTGTCTCACAACAATGCGTAACATACAGACGGAAAAATGGCTGCATAAATCTCAGATTGGTCACATTGAGCTCTTCGCTACTAGTTTGTAGAATAAATTTCATTTTACTTCAGAGAGGGTTCCCATGTTAATCTATACCCAGGATTTTAAGAGGAAAGGAACCAAATGGTCATTTGTCTCACACTGTGCAAGGTTTACCTCAAACTATCCCCCCACTACCCACTGAGTTAGCCATGTTTCCTAATTCATGGATGCAGAAATGGAGGTTCAGAGAAGCTTACCCAGCTGATAAACGGTGAAGCCCAAATTTAAGGCCAAGTGTGACCCGTGCAGGGCTCTGTCCACCAGTCTTGCCAACATCATTTTCATCCACAAGAACAGACCATGGCAACCTGAGCACTATGGTCCGTGTTCCCATGGACCAGCTGGAAGAGTTCCACCTGCCCGTCTTCGAGGAGTCATTGCTAAGGGAGACTGAGCCTCAGAAGTGCTACTGTCTGGAAGAACTCTCCAGATCATCCAGCCCATGAATTTGCTACACTCTTTCCCACCCTGTCCTACAGGGAGGTCCCATAAGGTGCCACAGAGCACAGCAGACTTGGGTACCGAATCTGCCCTGAGCTGTGGTCAGAAGCAGAGCATGGCCAAGGACAAACTCTATCCCACTCACCTACTAACCAAAGGGTGTATAATAGTGGCCAAGGCCGAGATGTTGTGGAGAACTCGGTTTCTTTACCCAAGAAGGAGGTGGTGAGGGTCCGTGTTGTTGAAGTCTCTTCCTGTCAGACAAGCTGGATGTTCCCCTCCTCAGAGCATTAGAAAGATCCACTTCCACATCAATGGAAATAATCAAACCCAAGACCCAACAGGCAAATCTTCTGATCTAGCTGGTAAGGAAAGGACCAAGAACAGAAAGATCTTTTTAGATCCTTTCCTCAGGATTTCTCAGAAGCCAGAGAGATTTTTTTTTCTTTTTTCCTTTCCTTCTCTCTCATCTCTCTTTCTCTCCCCTCTTTGGTTTCCAGACAATTTTTTAATTTGAGATATGCCAAGATAAGTAATAGGGTTGCAAAAATTGTGACAAATATTGATTGTAAACAATTTGAAATTAAGTAAAATGATGAATGCTTTTGTCTCTGAATCTTCTCAATGTATCTGTGGCTGTAGGTACCACCTTACTTGGAAATGGCCCCACAAGTGTGAAGTTGAAGGCTTGTCTCAATAGGGAAGCCATCCTGCACTTACCCTGTGATGGGCCTTGCCCCCAAGGTCCTCTATAACACACATTAAAATATTTACAGTTATTTTGCCACTTTTCAAGATGAAAATGACATCTGCCATTCAATGATCTTTCAATGATTTTTCAATGTTCCAGTTGATATATACTAAAGTTAAATCATCTAGATTGTTGAGGGACTCATTCTCTTTCATCATTGGATTTGATTCCTCCAAGGGAGCCACAGAAGGCATAGCACTTGGTTTTCAGTCCCTCATAAGACATGATTTTCCCTGGAGCTGGGAGCCATCAACTGATATACCAGGGTGAACTCGTGGTAATGGGTCAGAAGAAACCTCTCTGGTCTTCAATGGGTCAGCAGCATCTGGTGGTTGAACACAAGGGCTCTAGTTGAACGTCTACGATGGGTCAGCAGCATCTGGTGGTTCAACACAAGGACTTCAGAGTCAGACAGACCTGAGCTCAGTTCTTAGCTGCCAGGTATATGCAAATATTCCCATTTTACCAATAGCCTTTTGTCAGTCAGGAAGAGCGACTGTGAAGGTTAAAGACAATGTGGCATGGTCACTAGTGTTCTGAAAGTACTTCACAAGTATTTGCCATCCTGTTTTGTCACTGAGAGTACTAGGTGGAAACAGAAGTGGTAGGAAAAGTAATGGTGATTTGAAAATACAAGAAAAACAATGACACGGCATTTGTTTTCCATCAGTTTATGTCTAAGGAGGCAGATAAGACTCAAACACAAAATAATTAGGGATTAAAGAGAGTCCCCAGAAGGACTCACGGTCCTGAAGACATTCTGAAGAACAGGTGACAGTCTGGTGGGTGAGCGGAAATTGGATGAGCACAGAAGAGACAGGAAGTATGGTAAACACAGGATACAGCTGCGTAAGTAGAGTCTCGACTGCTGGAAGGCGCCCAGGATGCCTGGCTGAAGCAGCACTCCTCAAAATAAATTCATGAGCCAGAATCATCCTGCTCCTCAGCGCCAGTTTCAGACCAGGAACTTGGTGGCCAAGTCAGTGAGGGATCCTATCTGGCTGCCAATGACAGCTACTGTTTCTTCATCTTCGTGTTTGTGCGACAGACATGGTCTCTAGAATGTGTCAGACCCTGTACTCATAGGGTCTTTACACAGGTGATCAAATGAAAATGAGATAATGAGGATGGGCTCTAATCCAAAAAGGCCGGTATCCTTATAAAAAGGAAACATTTGGTCACAGACATGCATAGAGAGAAGACAAAGTCAAAATACACAGGGAGAAGATGGCCATCTACAAGCCAAGGAGGAGGACCTGGAACAGACCCTTCACCACCTCTTGAAAGGAAGCAAATCAGGTGACACTTTGACCTTGGACTTCCAGTCTCCAGAACCATGAGGCAGTAAATTTGCATTGTTGAAGCCACACAGTTTGTGTTACTTTATAACAGCAGCCCTAGAAAACGAATACAAATAGGAAGCTCTACCTAAAAGACTTACGGAAGCATACCTATTTTTATTTTTATTTAAGAAAGCCCTCATGGCTATAACATAGGCACAATAACACTTGGCTCTAACTTGTCTTTTGCAACTCCCTGCCTGCAATGTCCTCCTACTTCCTGTCTTGTCAGTGATCTCTTCTTCTTCAAGGTCCAATTCGGACATCACATGCTTAGGAGACTTTCCCTGATGCCCCTACATCTCATAAGGAAATCTGTTTTTCTGTTCTTCTGTTATATTCAGCTTCTTTATGATATTTTTTTTGTTGATAAGTTTTTCTTCTCAGCCAGATTAAAAATTCCTGAGCTTAGAGTCTCTTTGTCAACTGTGTACCCTCAACACCAGATACATACTACACATTTAACTAAAGATGTGTTATAGATGTTGATCTATGAATGGGTTGTTAGAGGCCACCATTACTATAAGCCAACCATTATATATAAATCTATATAAATTATAAAACAACTCTCAGAGCAGGATAAATAAGCACAGACTCTCTCAACACGTCCCTGGAACAGCAGAACTATAAAGACACCATTTAAACCCTGAGAGAAGTAGGTAGAGAATACATGAAAATATGGGAGTTCTCCAGGAGAGACCATACGTTATGTCATAAACAGGCCTCCTTCTCTCTCATCTCTCTTTCCTTCTCTCTCATCTCTCTAAAGGGAATGAAATCGTATGAAATATGTCCTCCAACCACAATGGAAGAAATCAGAAATTGATACCAGAAGGAAATTTCAGAAATTCTTAAATATGTAGGAATTAAGAATCTCACTGTTACATAACCAGCAGAGCCAAGAGAAAACCTCCAAGGAAATTAAATAATAATTTGAGACAAATGACAATGTGAACACAACATATAAAAATGTAGAGGACACAGTGAAAACACTGCTTATGAGGATATTTAGAGTTGTAAACACTTATATTTCAAAAGAAGAAAGACTGCAAATGAATAACTTAACTTTCCACCTTAAGAAATTAGAAAAAGAAGAGCAAACAAACCAAAGCAAACATGAGAGGGGAAATATTATGATAGAGTGGATATAAATGAAGTAGTGAGTAACAAAACAGTAGAGAAAAATCAATGATATCAAAAGACGGTTCTTTGGAAAGATAAACTCTATTGACAGACCTTTAGCTCGACTGGCCAAGAAAAAGGGAGAAGATTAGAATTTCTAAAATTAGGAATAAAAGAGGGGAGGCAACCACCAACCTTACAGAAATAAAAGGGATTAGAAATAAAGAGTAACTGAACAACTGTATGCTAACCCTTTAGATAATTGAGATGAAGTAGACAAATTCCTAAAAAGACACAGATTACCCAAACTGGCAACAAAATCCAAAAACATCTAAATAGACTGAAGCAAGTTAAAGATTAAGTTAGCAATTTTTCAAGTTTCCAGAAAGAAAAGCTTAGGTCATACATATTTATTTATTCACTTAATTATTCAGAGATAGTATGAGCAAGTTGTGGGGGGGATGTTGAGGCAGTTTGAGCCTGACATGAGGCTCCCTCTTATCTTACAACCCTGAGATCATGACCTGAGCTGAAATCAAGAGGTGGGAGCTTAACCAACTGAGCCACCCAGATGCCCCTCAGCCATATATAGATATATATGTTTCTGTCACTATGGGCTAGTTTTATCTTTTTTTTTTAAAGTAGTTTATTTTTTCAGTGTTTCAAGATTGTTTATGTACCACACCCAGTGTTCCATGCAATGCATGCCCTCCTTAATACTCACCACCAGGTTCACCCATCTCCCCAGCCTCCCCTTCCATAACCTTCAGTTTGTTTTTCAGAGTCCACAGTCTCTCGTGCTTCGTCTCCCTCTCTGATTTACCCCAATTCACGTTTCCTTTCCTTATTTTAATCTCCTCCATGTTACTCCTTATGTTCTACAAGCAAGTGAAACCATATGATACTTGACTTTCTCCACTTGGCTTATTTCACTCAGCATAATCTCCTCCAGTCCCATCTATGCCACTACAAAAGTTGGGTATTCATCCTTTCTGATGGAGGTGTAATATTCCATTGTATATATGGACCAGATCTTCTTTATCCATTTGTATGCTGAAGGGCACCTGGGCTCTTCCCACAGTCTGGTGATTGTGGTCATTGCTGCTATGAACATTGGGGTGGTCTATGGCCCTTCTTTTCACTACATATGTATGTACCCAGTAGTGCAATTGCAGGGTCATAGGGTAGCTCTATTTTTAATTTTTTAAGGAATCTCCACAAATTTTTTAAGGAATCTCCACAAGTTTTCAAAGTGGCTATACCAAGTTGCATTCCCACCAACAGTGTAAGAGGGTTCCCCTTTATCCACATCCCCTCCAACACTTGTTGTTTCCTGTCCCATTAATTTTGGCCATTCTAACTGGTGTAAGGTGGTATCTCAATGTGATTTTGATTTGTATTTCCCTGATTCAGTCATATATTTTTAAATAGAATGAATACCAATCCTTCACAAACTCTTCCAGGAAAAGAGGAAGGAATGCCTCCCAGTTCATTTCGTGAAGCTGATCTTGCTTTGATTCCAAAACAAGACAAAGACATCATAAGAGCAATGTTCCTTATGGATGTAAACACGAAAATCTTTACAAAAATCCAAGCAAGTCAAATCCCTAGCAATGACTATGACCGCAAGTGCGATTATCCAAGGAATGCAAAACAGATTAACATTAAAAAAATAAATCAACATAATACAACCTGTTGGTAAATAAAGGAAAAACCACATGATCATCTCAACAAAGTATTTGACAAAATCCATATGTGTTCATGATAAAAACAAACAGTAAACTAGAAATAAGAGAATAGCTACTAAACTTTACTGAAAGCATATAGAAAAACCTACAGATAACATCAGTGCATTGTCTGAATTCTTTTCCCCTAAGACCAAGGGGAGAAATAGCGAGATAAGAATGTCTCTTCTGCTTTTGCAGGCAACATTGCTCTGAAGGTTCTAGCCACAGGAAGTGGGAAAGAAAAGGATATAAAAGGAATCCAGGTAAGAAAGGAAGACACAAAAATATCTCTATTCATATTCCTGTATATAGAAAATTCTAAGGAATTCAAATACACACAAACACACGCAAATGCTATCAGGACTAATAAGTAAGTTCAACAAAGCTGTAAGACACAAGACCAATATACAAAAAAATCAATTGTATTCCTACATGCAATCAATGAGCAATCAAAAATAAAGAAAACATACTTCATATTATCAAAAAAATAATAATGTTGTTATGAATAAATTTAACCAAAGAAGTTTGGCTTACATACTGGAAGCTCTAAAACATAGTTAAATGTGCAAACAAATAAATATTTTGATTGATATCTTGCAAAATGCACAAAAATTAACTCAAAATTTGAAAATAAGGAAACACCACCTTTTAAAAATGGGCATAATGTTTTATTTTTCAAGGATTTATTTATTTACTTGAGAGAGAGAGAGAGAGAGAGGACATGCAGAGGGTAGAGGCATAGGGAGATAGAGAATCTCAAGCAGACTCCCAGCTGAGTGAGGAGCCTGACACAGGACTCAATCATGACCCTGAGATCATAACATGAGCCAAAATCAGGAGTCAGACATTTAACTGAGCCATCCAAGAGTCCCCCAAAATTGGCGTAATACTTTTAAAAGAGACTTCAGCAAAGAGGAGTTACAGTCATACAAGAGATGACAGGACAAGAAACATCAGTAGTCATTAGAGAATTGGAAATTAAAACTACAGTAAAAAGACCACTTGCATACCTATTAGACTGGTCAAAATTAAGATGATTGGCCATTCCAAAGTTTGGCAATGATGTGGAGAGCTAGAACTCCCCTACAACACTGGAGAGAATGCAAAATGGTAGGATTATTCTGAAAAACAGTTTGGTTGTTTCTTAAAATGTGAAACATTGACTTACATCTGATTCAGCAATTCCATTTCCTTGATATTTTCCTGAGACAAAGTAAGCATGTGTCCAGAGTAAGGCTAGTAGCAATAGCCCAAAGCTGGAAACAACTCAAATGTCCAGCCCATGAAAGGATACACAAATGTGGCAAAGCCACAAAATGAAACAGAACCCAGTTACAAAAAGAACTAAGCATCACATCATGTGGTGTTATACGCAATTAATGAATCACTGAACACTGCATCAAAAAGTAATGATGTACCAGATGTTGGCTAATTGAATTTAAAAATACATACATACATACATACATACATACATACAAATACTTAAAATAGGGTAAAAAAGAAATGAACAATTGCTTATACAACATTAATGAATCAAAAAAATAATTATGCTGAGTGAATGAAGTGAGATAAAATTAAGGAGTGCCTGCCTACTATTGGATTCCATTTATTTAAAATTCTACAAAATATGAGTGAATCTATAGTAAAAGAAAAATAAATCTGTGTTCACATCGGCAAGGCAGGTGGGGGGAGGGGCAAAAAAGAGGAATTACAAAGAAGGACCATGAGCATTCTTTTGGGAGTGATGGACAGGTTCATTATCCTGATTGTGCTGATGGTTTCATTAAGTAGGTCAAAAATGAACAAATTGTACACATTAAACAGGTGCAATTTATTAGCAAAGCTGCTTATGTAGCTCAAGATTTAAAAATGGGTATTTAAAAAATTCTCTCATTAGACATGATTGTTATTATATGGTATTTTCTAACATGATATAATGTAAAAAAATATTATGGATAGGATTTAAATATCAAATAAAGACACCTGGATGGCACAGTCAGCTAAGTGTCTGACTCTTGGTTTCTGCTCAGCTCATGGTCTCTGGGTTGTGAGATCAAGCCCTCCACAGGGCTCTGTGCCCCAAGTTGGGTTCCATGATCACTATACTAAGAGTTTCTCTCTCCCTCTACCCCATATTCTGGTGCTAGCTTTCTCTCTCTCTCTCTCTCTCTCTCTCTCTCATCAATTTAAAAATCTTAAAAAAAATTTTTAATAATTTATTTTATTTTTTTCAGTGTTCCAAGAGTCATTCTTTATGCCCCAAAAAGAAAGAATAAAAGTAAATGATCTACAATATTAATGTGGGATTGTAGGTGAACTATTGAACTATTTGCTTGATTTTATTCCTAGAAAATACGAATCATCTACAATAAAAATCTATTACTCTCCTAATATAAAAAATATATAAAAAGAAGATATGACTCTGTTCACACTACAGATCATAAACTCAAGCATCTTTTGCTTTTAATCATGAGACCTTTTCACTACTAAAAGGCCATGAGCAGTGAAGATACCGTTTTTAAGAATATGCATGATGTATTTAGCCCATGATTGAGAGACATTTTGGTATCATGTGTCTGATTCTCTGAACTGTAAGCATTGAACTCTGACCCTATCAGACATGGCATACTTGCATGTCAGTTGGAACTATCTTATAAATCCTAATTTCCTGAAATTAGATATAATGGAAGATGCTACCCAAGCCAGGAAACCCGACTCTCCTTCCCCTTTCTTCTCTAGTTCAGAAAAACTTGGTATCATTGAAAGAATTCAGGATTGGAGCAAATGCTTTGGCTTCTGTGGGAACTGCCGCAGTCCCTTTGCATGACTGTGAGCACATCATTTTGCCTGTCAGAGCATTGATTCTCCTGTGAGCTGCAGACACCATACTCCATGGTGAAGATCACATGTGCCAGCAACCAAGAACAGAGTGTGTCATCTGTAAGACATAGTACAAGTTGGTTTATCACATCCCCACTGTTCACTAGTAGGCTAGATGTGAGCCTTTCACCCTGATGGGGGGCACAGGTGGACAGAGCAGAGAAAGCAAGCCCAGACATGGTGCACTTACTTGGCAACCTGTGGGTAGGCATTCCTGGCTTATGTTCCTCCCTGTCTGACCATCAGCTCCCTGTATCCTTCCTGTCTCTTTCCCAGGATTTAAGCAATTGTGTGTTCCAATGATTCCAGTTGTCTTTTTTTAAAAAAAGATATTATTTATTTATTTGAGATAGAGAGCAAGATCAGGGGGCAGAGAAAGAAGCAGACTCTCCACTGAGCAGGGAGCCTGATGTGGAGCTCGATCTCAGGATGCTGGGATCATGACCTGAGCCAAAGGCAGACGCTTAACTGACTGAGCCACCCAGGTGTCCTCCAGTTGTCTTAAAATGACACTTCACCATGTAGGGTTCACTGCCAACAGAAACACTGGTTCTTAACTGTGAAACAAAGCTACATAGTATATAAATATTATATAAGGGGAGAAGAGTGTGATGAGTGGTATCCTCAAGGAAAAAAAATATTTGTATATCTAGATATATCTAGAGAAATATAAATGTATCGCCTTTCAAAGTTTACTAATCCTATTTCTCTCCACTTTGATCTTGGGGTGATATGGGAGGCACATGTGAATTAACAAACGACCCAAGCACTATAAATCCTTCTACCGCTGGTAATAAGCAAACTGGAACTTTATGTAGCCATCAGATGTTGTCTGTGGAGCTTAACCCACGAGTGATGGAGAAAGCTCCATTAATTTGTACACCCTTCTTGTTAGTGATGAAAGCCTTGAAGTTGAAAATAAAATCAATTGCTAGTAGTTAAAGGATCCTCTCCCTGCTCTTCCAGAGTGTGGGTCACTCAGCTCCTGCATTACCGAAGCCCCCTGCCGCTCCAAGGCTGTAACTACAAATCTGTAACTTGCCCACAAAAATTAATATGCAACTGAAGCACGTGGGATCGAAGCTGAGATGCATGAGTGTGTTTCTACAATCTCTGAAAGAAATTTTTTAGGAAAATCACCCGTTCCAAGGAAATCAAAGCTGTCACTGCTGTGAGTATTTCCTTTCGCTTTTTCTGGGACAATTGCTCTTCATGAAAATTTATTGAGCTATTTGTTGGGGGGGGGTGCATTATTTATAAACATCTCAACAGCTTCTACAACAACAACAACAAAAATCAGACTTTTGGGAGTGCGCTGGGTTTCTTTTCTCCATGAATATGAAAAACACTGTCACATAGCTCTAAAGAGTGAAAATAGATTTTGTATACACAGAGGAAGATGTTCTAAATTTCCGGTTTCTCCTCCCAAGCTTCCAGCCATGTTTCTAACTAAATCTGTACGAGGAGAACTCCGAATCTTTAAGAAGAGAACTGCCTTGCGTGAGTGCATCTTGAGTGCTAACAAGAGGTAAAGGGGCTGTTTCTTGCAGACTTCTAATACCATCCTCAGAAGGAAGACCTCCACCTTAGTGCGCAATTAGCAACGTCCGCGCAATTAGCAAAGCCCGTGCAATTAGCAAGGCCCGTGCAATTAGCAAAGCCCGTGCAATTAGCAAAGCCCGAGCAAGGCCCTTTGCAGTCCTTGTCTCCCTTGGCTCAGGTGTGATGACTGCACATTCAGCCTACATATGGCAGGGTGGGGAAACACAGAGAGTTACATCCAGAAAGTTCCAAACAGCAAAAACCAAGCTCGAGCTACCTTTCCAATCGGTTTTCGAATGGTTTTACCACTGGTCGATTAGTTCTAAGCCAAATAGACCCTTCTACATTCTACCTTCAAAACCCTGGGAGAACACAAGACAGTTTTCATTGCTGAAAACCCCCAGTAGGTAGGTTAAGAATCTGCCTTTGGCTCAGGTCATGATCCCAGGGCTCTGGGATAGAGTCCTGCCTCAGGCTCCCTGCGCTGCAAGGAGTCTGCTTCTCCCTCTGCCTGCCACTTCCCCTGCTTGTGCTCTCTCCGCTTTCTCTCTCTCTGATGAATGAATGAATGAATGGATGAATGGATAAATAAATAAATAAACAAATAAATAAATCTTTTAAAAAATAGAACACACCCCTAGTTTACTTCAGTTGATATACAAAATAGTGCCATTTCTGAATAAATTATAAATTCCTAAGACAATTTAACATGAAAATTTACGGTTGGGTGATTCTGCTCCCCAGTGGCAGAATCACTGTGGAAGAGGGTGAGCCCCACAAACAGAATTCTCAGCGGAATGAGCAGACGTAAAAATTATATAGAAAATGGCACCTTTTTGGAATTCTAAGTGAAATGGCCTTTTCTATAAGATTGGTCAAATACCTCTGAAGAAAAGGGAAAGCTAGGAAATACTGAAGTGAGGGAGAAAATTTCTACTTTTCTAAAGGATATGGAGTCTGTGATGTGATTGGAAGAAAGTATAAAAATCTGATTCTGAGTACCATCACGATAAAGCATTTTACTGCAATTTTCCAAGTCCCTGGAGTTACAGGATGTTTTTTTACGCTTTCTTTGGAAAAAAGGATCCTGATAAAAAATTTTTATCATTATGGATCAATTGAAAATAGGTTATATGACCTATTTCTTCTTTAGGGGTGGGGCAAAATGTCATAGCTTTGCAGATATGAGCACAAATGAGGCATTTTATGACCCAACACATCTGTTGGGATGCCTTCAAAGAAGAGATAGCCATGATGGGCAGAGGCTTTTATGTTGCCTCTTACAACTAAATAAAGTAAGGAAAAGTTGAAAATATCTCCATGCTCTATGCCTTCTATCCACTAAGAACATAAGGAAACCAATTCTAGGAATGGTGGGTGATACAGAGCATAATTTATCATCCACATTATTAGGTCACAGGTTTGCCTAAATCCAACAAACTTCAAAGATGGTAATGAAACCTTCTCAGTGAATACGCCTGCCCACAAAGTGAGAAAAAGCTATTTTGGGGGTGGGTTCCTCAATTCCTAATAAACAACATTATCTCTGTAGTAGTCAGCCAATTCCATTCATGAGAGTATAGGGAGGACTTCTAAACCAGGGAGTCCTTCATCAAAACTTAAAAGATTTTGCCACAGTTGACACTTTCAGAATAAGACCCATTATTTGTGGAGAACAGATGCCCTTAATCTTGCTCACAACTAGGTTAATATCATAAGCTTCAACTATTTCCAGCTAATGGCAATCCAACATTAAGCTTTGGAGACCAGAATGGCAAAAAAGCAGACTTACCATTTGCCAGGATGATTTAAGGCCTGGCATTTAAAACTTTATGTTTCCATTGCTCTTCTGATGTACCTCTTGGCTCTTCCTTTTCTTGAAGAAAGCTCTCCTCTTTTCACTCCCAGAGTCTAAATGCCTGTGAGGATGTACAAAACCCAAACAGAAATGTGTTCTGTTCAATATGGGTGATGAACCATCTCTTAAGGATCATCCACTATGGTCCTTAAAAGGATGATGATGGACGCAGACACAAGGCAAAGGATCTCAGTTCATCCAGATGGTGAGTGGTGGCTCTATCTTCATGATGGTAAATATGTGAACAGAAACTGTAAAGTCAGTGACATAGCCAAGCCAAATATTTGGATTTCACTAATGACTAAATGATCCAGAAAATTGATCCTTGGTTTCAGTTCTATATAACAATGTATAGACCCAGACTGAATCTCCATGTTCTTATCAACAGAAGCTGATAAACCAAAAATGTAGTAGATGATTTTGGGATAGAAAAGTTGATTGACAGGGAATGGCTCCCATGCCTAAATGTCCAGAGTGATGAAACCTTAGAAATGATATATGTAACTCCTTCCATTACAGAGAAAAGTACCAGAGCCAGAGAAGACCTTCTCCCCGTGACAGAGCTGGTGAGTAGCTGTGCCAGGACTAGAACACAGACCTTTGGACAGGCAGGCCCAGGCTCCCCTTGTTCCCCTCCAAGGTGAGTATGGTCCATCACTTACCGAACAGACTATTAGGAGGCCTTGGGGAGCCCCATGGGGCATGTAGTAGGTTGGCATTTACAATTCGATGGTTGTTATGTACAGAATGTGTGCATCCTCCCCTAAAACCATATATTGAAGTCCTAACACTCCCAGTATAGGGAGCTGAGTTTTAGCTGTCTACCCTTAAGGAAGTACTTAAATTCAAAGGAGATTATAATGGTAGGGCTCTTATTGAATAGGATTAGTGTCCTCCTAAGAAAAGACACCAGAGAGCTCACCTGGTCCACCTTTCCTTGACCACACCCAAATGAAAAGTCAGGAGGAAACACAATGAGTTGCCAGCTGTCTATAAGCTGGGAAGAGACTCACCAGAATCATGTTTACCAGCACCTTGATGGTGGACTTGTAGCCTCCAGAGCTGAGGAAATAAATATCTACCACTTAAGACACCCAGTCTGAGGCATTTTGTTCTTGCCGCCTGAGCTGACTGATAGAAAGGGTTTGGGTTTTGTTTGTCATTCTGAGAAGGGAAGAAGAGAAACGGAAGTCTCTCCCTAGAATGCTACTCAACCTATGTCACCAACCCCATATTTTGCCCAAAGTCACAGAGGGATGAAGATTCCAAATGTCAGAGTGGCTCCCAGCCAGAAAGGCCAGATCAGGCTTGTATCTCTCTCTTGGCCCCACACTCCCCTACCACTGACCATTGCACCAATCACTGCCCCGTGGTATGGCTGTGTGGCTCGAACCATAGAACATCTGCACAAAGCCTGACAATTGCTGTTGGCATTTAGGAGTGGAGACTATGAACTTGTGGTAAAGAAAGAAGATCTTTGACCTGAATTTGAGATTGAATGCAGGCCCCATCTTCCCACCACCCTCTCCTTCAGCAAGGAACTCCTTGACCTGGGCCCCCATTCTTCAGATGTGAAATAATCATATCATCTATCTCATGGGGCTCTGGAGACATTGAGCCACTTCCTGGTTTCTTGAGATGAATATGATCGCCAAAGTAAGAGAGGTTTTTGCACATAAGGTGCGCGGTCTGGACCCTATGTCCTATGTGTGGGGGTCTGGAAGGAGTTGTGAGGGAATGTGCTAGATCTCCTGGGCCCTGGGAGAGGCTCAATTCTGAGGCCTATGCTGGACAAAACAGGAAGAGACTCTGAATCTCAGCACATGGTGTGACACGTAGAGCAGTGCTCTAGGCAGAGACTTTGAGGACTCAGCCCTCGGTGAGATGTGTGACCTACACGAGTTGCTACCCACTCTGAGCCTCCCCAACTTCACCTTTAAAGGAGGGAGAAAGCAGAAATTTTCCCCAGGGCTCTTCTATCCCATGAGTGTAAATAGTTCCTTCTCTCTTATTTGCAAAATGTGAACACAGGGCAATTTTATTCTGTACACTTGGTCACAGTGATTTGTATTCCACAGCCGAAGTCCCTCACAGCAAGGTTGATGTGTGTTTGGGCTGCAATAACCAAGTGTTTTATATTTTATAAAAGCCAAATTAATGATGAAAACTCACTAACGGTATTTTTCCTCTTCTCAATTCAAAGAAAATTGGATCCTTCATGTGTGTCAGAGTTGGTAGCTCACTGCTATTAGGAAGGAGGGGTTATCTGAGATCCAGGGGAAGTGTTTTGATTTGGGGAAACTTCTAGTACAAGGCATCAGAAGACTGCATTTCTGAAGCTTGCATGTAGTAATGCACCTCAACCAGCTTCCTCAGGCTGCAGTCTTCCTCAAAGTGGGCCTGCCAAATCCAGAAAAGGCCAGTAGGTTCTGCAATGAGGAGCTGGGTCTCTGGAGAAAACAGGCTCCTGGCAGGCAATGCGGTGGTGTCCACATAGACATCCCACACATGGACAAACAGCCCCTATGCTGGGTTGCAGGAGACCACCCTCCTTCTCAACAAAGCATCTGAGACTTTGGTAGGAATATGGTAGGAATAAACTCTGAATTTCAGTGGAAGCTCTCCAAGCTGTGAGAAGTGGATGGAGAGGTATGAAAGGTCTAGAGGAGACACCTCAAATCCACACCCTAATCCATGGAGAAATAATCCTTCACTGGAGACAGTGAGAGCACATCTTTCCCAACAGGAAAACATTCCCAGTGTACCAGGAAAGGAAAAAGGAGGGTCTTGACATAAATTGAACCATTGAATGCTGTATTGCATGTTTTCTCTGTCCTTCTCTCTATATATAATTTAAAACTTTCTATATCTATCTACCTATTATCTATCTATATCTATCTATCTATCTATCTATCTATCTATCTATCTATCTATCTATCTATCATCATCATCTCTCTATCTTTCTATCATCTATGCATCTGTTGAAGCTGTGCTCCCCTCCAGCCAACCTAGCAATCTTTCAGCTTCAGCAAGCACTCTTGGCCTATATGACTAATTAATGGAACCTGTCTTTATAGGTCTGTAAATCATATGCTCTTTCCTAGAAAGAACAAAACAGTTCTGCACATTGCCAAGCTCTCTTGAACAACCTCTCCCAGGCACCAGGGACCAGACTGTTTTACCTACCTTCCGAGCACAGAGATAGTTCTGTAGCTAACATCATCCAGTCTGCACATAATCGAGAAATGTCATAGACCATTGTAACTCCGTCACTGATTAAACTCCTTTAAAAATCTCTGGGCCAGGCAGAAACCTTGGAGTTGGGTTTTGGACAAGAGTCTGCCTTCTCCCTCATGTGGGCTGGCCTCCTGATAAAACTCAAATTCCTCTCCAATGAAAACTTGTCTCTTGTAGATTGAACTTTTGTGCAATGAGTTGCTAAACTTGGGTTTTGGTAACACTGTTATCTATTTATCTATCTATCAGTCCTCTATCTACCTAGTTCCAGAAGAATAAGCACAAAATGTTTATGGACCTATCTCTAAGAGATGAAATTATGGGTAATTTTTCATTCATTCAATGTGACTCAGTCTACCAATTGCTGGGACTTCAATAGCAGCAAAATAGATGAAATTCTGACCTTCACATGGTTTACAAACTGCTGAGCAATTTTATTTAACCAATTTATTGATTTGCTTTCTTGAATTTTTAATTTTTTTAGAGTAAACATTATTACTTTATGGCCAGCAAAAAGCATCAGAAAGTATAAGAAAAACAAGAATGAAAAGTTCTTGCTTATAATTCTTGTGTTTTTGCTTTATTGGTGGCTAAGCACTTCCCTTTCTTTCCGGCCTTCGTTTACAAAATCAGAGCTTCAAAAGTTAAACAGATATAAATTCAAATTCCTGCCCTGCCATGGGGCAGATTACTTAATCTCCAAACATTGACATGGTCATCTCAAATGAGATGTCCAACCCATGGTGTGGTAGTGTGGATGCGATGATACCCACAAAGGACCCACAGAAATGTGAGCGTGAAGAAAAGGCTCAGCAATGGATATGGTTATGCCTCCAAGAAGCCCTGATTTTCTGGGGGACAGGTGTAGCTTTTCAATTACTGATGACAATGTCATGTGCAGGCAAGTTGAACAATTGAAACAAGGAAACCTTGGTTTTAATTCCAACCCCACTAATTTCAAGCTGTATGGTCCTCTAACCACCCCCTTCCCTGAGTTGATTTTCTCACCTCTTAAGGGAAAAAATGAAAATATCTTCCTACACTAATGTTAGGGAGGTTAAACAAGATATTGAACGTGCTTTGAGAACAGCATTGTCACCTGCAGAGTTGCATCGACTGAACGGTCAACTGTGTCAACCACACGTTCAACTGCACTGCTAACCACACTCGTGGCTGAACCAAAATTCCCGCCTTCTGATAAGATTCTGGGAGGAGAAGACAGGAAGGAACTTGAGTTAACAGCAAACTCTTGCCTTATCCTTATCCTGGAAGCAATTGAACTTTTCCTGATGTTTTATCCTTCTGACAATTATATGTTCTTTTCCAAGGGATGAGAGAGGGTTACCAGTCATCATGGAAAGACCATCAAACATCCTGCTCATGAGAAGACATTTATCTACCAAGCTCATGTCAACCTGTCTAAATGAATATTCACATCCTAGAGAAAACACATCCCCATGTCACCAGACTTACACCTGCATCCTTTCTCACCTAATGACACCATCCATTGTACAACAATTGCCTTGGGCAGAAATGGAGGCTTCTTAGATTCTATCCTCTCCTTCACTCAACAAGTAGTCTCAAGCCCTTTGCTTCAGTCTCCTTTCCCCATCCCCCCCACAATGATGTAGGCCCTCCTTTCTTCTCCCCTGGAAGAATGAAATAATACCCTAAATGCTCTCTGCCTCCCCGCCACCTACTACATAAATCTGGTCATGGCATCTGCCATCAAGAGGAGACGTCAGGCTCCCGGTTACTCCCACATCATTCAGACCCCTTTATGCAACTCTGCCTTCCCCACTGGCCGCATCTTTCTCCCTTCTTTGCAGTTCCTCCCATGCTTTCTCACTTCCCTGGGCTTTGGCAAATGTCAGCGCTGCCAGACTATACTTTTCCCATCCTTAGCTGAACTTCGGAGCTCAAATTCTAACGGAGTTCAATTCTGCAGAGTGCCTTCCCCCTGGGAAATGCTTATGGACCCAGGACTGTAGTTTTATTTTGAAATGTGCCAGGCACCTGTGCTCATCACTGGCACAGCAACCACTATGTTTCTTGTTTCAGTATCTCCTCTGGGAGGGGACTCACGCCTGATTGTACTTTATAATTGTGACACTCAGCACCATGCTTTCCCTATTAAAAAGCCAGTACTTCAGGGTGCCTGGGTGGCTCAGTTGGTTAGGCATCTTCCTTTGGCTCAGGCCTCGATCCCAGGGTCCTGAAATCGAGTCCTGCATCAGGATCCCTGCTCAGCAAGGAGCCTGCTTCTCCCTCTGTCTGCTGCTCCCCTTTCTTTTGTGTGTGTGTGTGTGTGTGTGTGCTCTCTCTGACAAATAAATAAATAAATAATTTTTTAGAAAGAAGCCAGTGATTCATAAATGTCTGTTCAACAAATAAGTGAGTAACAGGGAACACATGCCATGGGATTTGGCTTCTCTTTGTTTCTCCTATAATTTTATAGCTCAGAGAGCTTGTCTCTTCTCCAACCAGAGTAGAGTCCTTCCCCCATGGTCAGTGCTTTGCCTGCCTCTTCTGGGTTGCTCCACAAGTAGCATTTAGCCTCAGATGGAAGAAGGAAAAAAAAAAAAAAAAGGAAAAAAAGTCATTTGGATCCTGGAAAACATCAGCGACAACTCGTGGGAGAAGTTTATAACCGTGTTGAGGTGCTACTCGGTTGCCAGGATTTGGAAAAGAAATGATTCAACAAAGGCGCCAAACGAGGTGTGGCGTGAGGAGAGGCATGTCATGCCTGGAACGCTGCTGAGCAGAAGAAGGCCCAGAGCAGCGGCAACTCCCAGAAGACGCCCCTCCTGACCTGGGAAAGAAGGCTTGGCTTTAAATCAAAAAGACATCCTGATGAGATGGGGTGAGTCACACAGATTGGGAAGGGCTGGTCAGAGAAAAACAAAAAAGCAACCCAAATCAGTTCACCCAGGCCAAGCGAGCTGGAGAGGGGCCATGAGCCAGAATGCCAAGGGGCGGGGGTTAGTGAGGCTGAGGGGCTTGTCTGGGCCCCAAATGCCGGGGGGGGGGGCAGTGTGTTTAGGACAGCCTTCCTGAAGGGGTCCAATGGAAAGCAAGCACAAGACTCCTTAATTTGACTGACTCCTTAATCCATTGTACAAAATCAAGGGACATAGTGAGAGTCATCATTACTCCTAAGAAGACAAGGGTGAGATCACGTATCATTTCCTTCCTAATACAAGTAGGAAGAGCACAGATAGACTGAGGTCAAGCTGTTTGCCTCCCAGCTCCACAGGAGACTAGCTGCGGATCTTGGCAAGTTGCTGGATCTCTCCGGCCTGTTTCCTCATCCCTGTTCACCACACTGATAACATTTGTGGCAGAAAAGTGTATTTCCTGGTGGGACCATATTTTCTAAACTCGACTAAACATGTGTATGAAAACGGTATAGACATGTTGAAAAAACAAATGTGTATTTATGATTTTGGTGAAAATCTCCAAGCATTATAAAACCAGCATTTAGCTAAATGCATGCAAGAGAAAGATTGAGAAAAATATGGAGGAGCACAAAGGAAAGATGAGCTGGGAGGGAAGAAGGGAGGGGCAGTTCGGTGGGGGAGGGGAGATGGAGGGAATAGCAGGGCTAGCCTGAAGACCTGTGAACCCAGCCCATTAGAGTTCCTAGGCCCCAATGCTGATGCTCTTCAAACTATTCCAGGTCCTATGGTCAGCAAGAGAGAATGGCCTGTTCTCAACTAACTCGGTATTATTCTCTTGCACCATTAAACTAGGACCCCAAGTCCACAACAACATCAATGGCTAACTTCAGAAGTGGTCAATACTTAGAGTAGATCAGAAAGGCAATCAAGGCAATCCTAGTGCTTTTGCTCACACCTCTGAACCAACACCAAAGTGAGGCTTGGAGAAGAAGTTGGAGACTTAAAGTTTGTTTATTTCTAATCCAATGGTCCTCTCTTTTTTCAGTCTATCCTTTCTTACAAACCTAGGTCCTAACCAAGAGGGTCATTAACAATGCTTTAGCATGAATAATATGAGCAGAGATAATAACCCAAAGATCCTGGCTCAACTTTAACCCAGTTAATTGCACCCTACTCACAAAGGCCATTTCTTGCAAAGACACTCATTAGAGCAACTAACAGACTCCCTCTCACCTGCAAGGAAAAGTAACTCTTCTCTCTGGGGTCTTGACCAGATGCCAATTCAGGTCAGTTTGACTCTACTTAGCAGGACAAGAACTTTTGCAGGAGATTGGGAAGTGGGGCTGCTTCATGTTTCATAGGTCATAGGTTCAAATCCTGTTGAGGGGCTGCTTTCAATAAGACCTCTGTTAATGGTCAGGGGATGGGGAATGAACCTGGGAATATTTTCCTCACTCTCTTTATTTTGCCTCAACAGCTATCTCAACCAGAAAAATTATATAAGCCCAGTGCCCAGAGCCAAGTTGGCCCCCTCCCATCCCATAAGGCATCTGGCCCCATTTCCAAGAATTGCCCTAGCATCACTCAGCTGCCCAGGGGGGGAAATGGACCCTCATTTCCTATTCCTATGACTTATGCAACAATATAAATTACTAGAATTCAATAAAGCAAAGTCGTATAACAACTACATTAAAACTCAGGTGCTCAATATATGAAATGATATAAAATGCTGATCAAGACATTTTGATGTGGTAGTCAATGCTTGACAACATGTGATCACATGTATGCATTTACATACCTCTGTATGGAGGAAGAGAATCCTAACAAAAATATCACATAGTGATAGCTACACATCTCAAATGCTTATTAGGTGCTATTGGGTTGGGGTCTCAACATGAATCATTTTATTTGTCCTTCACAACATCCCTTAAAATTATCACTAGTAAGATCCCCATAAATTAGTTGATTCAACTTCCTAAGTTCATACAGCCAGTAAATAGTGACGCCTATATTCACACTCCAAGCATCTGGGGTCAGAGTCTACACTCTTAATTACTATATACTCTTTCTTTGGGTTAAGCGTCCCACTCTTGAGGTCAGCTCAGGTCGTGATCTCAGGGTCATGAGATCAAGCCCCAAGTCAAAGCCCCTGCTTAAGTTTCCCTCTGTCCCTCTCCTTCTCTCCTCCCTCTGCCCTGCCACACACATGTTCTTGTTGTCTCTCAAAAAAAAAAATTACAGAGGTTGACAATAGCAGACTCTGAGATTGGGGATCCATTATATTCCATTTATTCCCATTAATGTTTTTCTAAGTTGTCCACATTCTCTATAATGAATCAGGAAAATGATATTTTTACATCTTCCCTGTTTTACACAGTCTGCATTGCAGACAAAGTAAAAAAAAAAAAAAAAATCTCCATACCAAGGAGTCCTTTAAATAAGCCTCTTTCTGGAGTTTCTAGGACAAGGGAAAAGTGTAAGAATAAGGTGATTTTGGCAAGCATCTCCACTGAAAGGCCATCTCTTTATAAGCCTGCTCTCACTCCTTAAGCATTGTATTTTCTTTCCCTCCCCCAAATAACAGGATCTCTTGACCCATAGACCCACAGACCAAAGAAGACACAAGAAATGAAGGGGCAAGAAGTCAGGTCTGAATGCCTAATTCTTCCACACTTCCCAAGGATGTGGTTGGCTTCTGGGTATAGCAATTGTAAGGGCCTTAAAACTTGGCCACATTTTAATAGCACAAGATAATTCCCCATCTAAACGGTAAGAAATATGGCCTTGAAATCAATATGGGGTGAATTAGTAGTCAACAGCGATCAAGTACGACAGAGAAAATATGATTCATTTCTTACAAGGGCTAAGATCACCAACAGTTTATTGAGAAGCATTTGAAGATTAGGGAACTGAGCAGGGAGGACTGCTTTAATTTAATCGACAAGTGGGTTTGTGGAGGAAGGCACAGACACTCGAAGGCTTTTGAGACTTTTTTTTTTTCCTGTGGCAGCAGTAACCTTATGGATGTACTTCGTGCAGCTGTTTGTGAAGCCCCAAGATCAGTCCCGGGCAGACAAAGCAAAAAGCTCACACCTTACTGCATGAAAATGAAGTTTCCAGCTCAGCGTACCGGACAGTCATTAATCTAATTAACAATTACTCAGCAGCCAGGAAGTTAAGAATGTCACATCTCATGGCATACTTTCAATTTCCGATGTGCTTCTGAATGTGATTTTTCCTGACATTTAACTGCCTCGCCGTATGGCTTTCTTCTTGCAGAGAAATACAATTTATTCATCAAGGAGGCAGTCTCATTTTCCTTGGGTGCTGGAGATATAAACAAATGTGGATTACCTTAATATGAAAAGGGATAGCCTTTGGCATCCGCCTGAATATGAATGTTGAGACGGATGGAGAAATCATTTTCCTCGGTGGATTTGGCTACTCAGTTGGGATCATGAAAAGATCTAAGCCTCAGTGAGGCTACACAGCATTTTTGTAACTAAAAATAGATTTTTAAAAAGTTTTAAACAGAGCTTACAGAATAAATTTCCCACCAAATATGTGTCCCTGCACATGCACAGGAGGGGATGGGAAGGAGGGTTTATAGATCCAACAGCCCCTCCACACACACCCCACCCCTTCTCCACTGTTTGGGCAATTTAGTGGTGGAAGGTGGATGGTCTCAGTCACTGCAAAAGTTCTCCCGCAAGGCTTTTGAGATGATAGATTTGGAAGAGGGATGTGAAAATCCGGGCCCTTCCCCACAGTGAATGTCTTGAGTTTGGTGCCTTCCACATCAACTCCCGCAGGAGTCCCCAAGTACAAACTTCAACTCTAATTCATTTTAATGCATCATCCCCGCAACTGATACAGGTCATAAAATATTTCCTCGGGGCAGTGTGTCATTTTCTAGAGAGAGAAGGAGGGTTTGCAGGTTTAGAGAGGGAATCCAGAACTGACTCGGAGCAGGTGAAAGACAGACTGATCCCAACCCCACCAATGAATTAGCCCCAAACTTGCCCAAAGAGAGTTCAGAGCTGACCTGCACGTTGACCTAAGGGAAGTTGTACAGATAAACTCCCCAGTAAAAGATAGCAAATTCCAAGGATCCCTAAATGTTCTCCTACCCCACGTAAAGATTTGCCCTTGAGTTGTGAATCTATAGAAAGAATAGACTGTCACCAAAATAGTTCAAGCTATGGAAAGTTATTTGGCATCCAAGTATCCCTGAATGGGAGCCCACCTTCCTGCAGTGGAGTTCTTCCGTGCCCTGATGTGTTTTACCTGCACACCTGCCAGGGGGCAGGACACTATCTGCTGGGCAGGAAGCTGAGGGCAGAGATCCCCAGATCACATGAAAATTCTATGAAACAAACACCATCCCCCTTTTAACAAGATAGCAAGTGAGTTTCAGATGCGTTAAATGTCACAGTAGAGTCCCCCACGGATCAGTGGTAGAGACAAATTTCTGACCCAAGTGTGGCTGACTCATGCACATCTTCCTTCTCTTTTACCAAGCAGCATGCAATTGCTTCAACCTTGCCTTGAGCATCATCTTAACCATTTCTGATCTCTGTAGTTGTTTCAGTAATAGCTCAATTATTCAAAATATTTAGGAAATGGGCATTCTGGCCAATTAAAAGTCTACCTGAGCAAACAGAGCCTAATGAAAATAAACAAATTGTCAACATTTGTTCATGGCCCAGCAGCTAGCTGTCCCTACTTCACCATCACTACATATCCTATTTGGAGCCTGGATTTCCTTTGATCATAACAGTGAAGGATCTTATTGTAATTGTCGATACATGTTGTCGTCCCTGTTCTATTGTAAATTCAGTCCCATAAGACAGGGTCTCTCTGCATCCCCAGGGCATAGCACAGAGTAAATCCTCAGTACAAATATGCATATGTATGTGTGTGTGTTCTTGTACATATACGTGTGCATTGTACTTGTATATTACAGGTACATATAATGTATACGTGCATGGATATTACACACAAAGGGTGTGTATGGTACATACTGTTATATAGTATAGAATATGAAAAAATTATATGGTAAATATATGACATGTTATATGTAATATAATAAATGATGAATAATATAAAATATGTTTACATCATTATATATAGTAATATATAATACATTAATATATGATCTTGTATATTACAAGTCATATATTTTACATTATGTATCATGTTATTATCTATATATAACACATTATACAATATTGTTGCCTTATAATTTTATTATATAATATACCATATAACAATAACTATACTTTTTATAAATAGTAATATAGTATATAGTATATACCATAGTATATAACATGCAGACATATATATAAAATACGGTGGGTCCATTGATTAAGCATCGCCTTTAACTCAGGTCATGATCTCAGGGTCCTGTGATGGAGCCCCAAGTTGGGCTTCCTGCTCAGCAGAGAGCCTACTCTCTCTCTCTCCCTGCCCCTCCCCCTACTCATGCTTTCTCTCCTTCTCTCTCTCTCTTACTTGTGTGCTCACTCTCTCTCTCTTTCAAATAAATAAATAAATAATGTTAGAAAAATGGAAGGAAGGCAGGAAGGAAGGCAGGAAGGAAAGAAGGAAGGAAGAAAGAAGGAAGGAAAGAAAGGGGTAGGGTGGTAAAGAGAATTATTCTGAACGTGCGCTTATCTGAGGATGTCCTCAGACACAGTTGACGTCCAGTGTTCAAATTCAGATTCTATCCCTATGCAGCTACGCGCTTGTGGGCAAATCCTTCAGTTACCTGAAGCCAGGCAAAATGAGGGCAGGGAAAATGAGGACAACTATACTGAGTTAACATTTGTTGACGTTTCCTAAGTGACAAGCACAGTGCTAAGCACTTTGCACATCCAAACTTAACCTGCCAATTACCCTATCAGTCGGGTACCATTACTGGCCCCATTCAGAGGTGAGAAATTTAAGGCACAGCAATGGTAAGTAATTTGCTCAAGGTCACACAGCTAGAACAGAGTGGGCACTCTAGCTCAGGACCCGCTTGCTTAATTCTACAGCAGGGACCTGATCAGACAGTGAATAGAAAGGATTTCACCCAGCACCCAGCACATACTAAGCACTCAGTAAATGCTAGCTGACTAGCCTCTGCGTCCCCCTTTTAAGGACGACAATCTCTGGCTAACCACATGTGCTGTTAAAACTTGACAATATATTTATTTGCCTTATAAAGAATGGAAGAAGAAATCAGCTTGCATAGATTTTATTTCCAAACTATCTATAAATAATAAGTCAAGGAAAACTTGCCTTTCTTATTTAAAGGTCTAATTTAGATTCTTTATCAAAATGATTTAAAATGCCTTTCACTGGGAAACCATATTTCAAAGACTTTATTTATTAGACTTCTTGAAAGTGTGTTTTTAATGCACATTCTGACTTTTTGCCAAACCTCTTCTCTGAAACAGTAAAATTAGAGCCACCCCCTCTTTAAAGAGTTATATTTATTAGATTTTTACATATTGATACAGTACAATCTATCAAAATAAATCTGAGAATTGACACATAAATCTTCCACTCTCCCACCATTCTTTATATCCAGAGTCTTGACTGTAATTTCCCTCTGATAAACGTTCAGAGAAGTCTTGGGGCAAGGAACTTCTTTTCACAAGAATCAGACCTTCCTCTTCGAGTGTAACTTTCCATCTCACCCCGTGGCTCCACTTGGGGCCAGAGTGGCTGTGTGTGTTTTATCGGACACCAATAATTAAACATAATTACCTTTTAAGCCTAACCAGCTGTGAACTCTACAAAACGTGCAGGACTTTTAAGCCAAGTCCTAAACCAATGTTTCAACCTCTTGGGAAAATGCCAGAAGAAAGTCACCAGTGCGTATCCTTTCCTGCTGGACCCTTCAAAACCTCTGTTCTTTTTAATTTAAATGAAAGACAATGACTTCAAAAGAAGATGCCTGTTTTAAAAATGCTGGTGGTCAGGTTCTGAGTCATTTCAAACACTGCACATGTTGCAAAAATCACTGGAGTGATTGTGAACGTGAGACTTTCTTTTCTATAACTCAGAGATCTCTGTGGTGATACATAGTAGACACCAAGCAGATACTCAAGGGCACTGATACCTCTCACATTTAATATGGGCTACCTGTTTGACAGCATAGAGGTAAAAAATTCTAGTAATATGGTAAGAAATCAGGCACCCTTTTCCAATATAAGAACATTTTAATCTTTGACGTATTGAGGGTTATAAGTGCATGCTTTATATCTTCCTTTTCACAGACCCATGAAATTGTCTGGCCTGGGGCTCTAGGTATTCTTATCAAATGATGACAAATTAAAAATGACAGCTTTTGTCGTCTAATTGGACCCTCCATATTGAGGGGGGAAGTGTGAAGAGTCCGTTTTTGCACCACGCTGGTTACGGACTGAATGTCCGTGTTCCCCTCCCTGCCCTCCCAATGCTCATATGTTGAAGCCTTACCCTGCAATGTGATGCTATTTGGAGATGGTTTTTTGAGCAGTCCTTAGGTCTAAAGGAGATCCTGAAGCTGAGGCCTTCATGATGGGATTGGGGAGTGCCATTAGAGGAAGCGAGAGAAAGAGATTCCACTCCCTCCAGGTACATGCACCAAGGAAAGACCCCAGGGGGAGCAGCGTGGGGCAGAGACCTGGCTTTGTGTAAACCAGGAAGAGCAGTCTCACCAGACACGTAGCCATCCAGGGACCCCAAACATTTATTGAGCATCTAAAATGCCAAGAACTATGTAGTGACTTCTTGTTTATGGACTTTGTAGAACTCTGTGAGATCAGTATTACCAGCAGTATATGTATCATGCAGGAAAGAGTGTAATTAACATGTCCACATTTTCTCAGCTGGTACAAAGAGGAAGGTTTAAACCACATTTCGGAAACTCCTTTGAAAACCGACTCAATGTTAGAATCTTTGGTTCACAGATATTTTGTATATATCTTATTTATTCACTGAGGCGTAAGTTCATTTAAAGAGTCCTGTGGTCAGGGACCTGGGATGGAATTTAGATCCACCAGATCTTAGACATATCCAGTATCTCCAAGTTGTTTTACAGTTTTGCAGTCATTGGCCATAAGGAGTGGAAGAATAGCGAGGGACAAATCCAGCCCCAAGAGCCATGTCTCTGGTAGAGCAGCTGGGACGAATATCACCACCTTCTGCTTAAACAGCGCTGGGGCTTGACGACCCTACACGTCACCGTCCCCCCCCCCCCAAGAGTATTCCACTGCTCAGTCACATGGTCTAAGAGTTACTATGAGATATGCTTAGTGGGTTGACACAAAATCTCTTTTAGCACAACTCCACCCTTCCAAAAAGAGTTCCGTAAAAGAGAGAGAAAGAGATTGTGTTCATACAAATCTCTGTTTGAAAGTCCTGAAAAGAAGTTAGAGCCAAAGAACAAGAGAAGCAGCAACACTTAGGAGGTAGGGACTTTGACATTGGAAACCCTGTGACAAGCTGACAAGGTCACGGGCACAGAATCCAACAATGAATTTTCACTCACTTGGCAAGACAGTGTGGAGGAGGCTCCATGGGAAGGTAAATGGCCAGATTCACAGGGAGAAAATAAGCCTCTGGGTGAGTATCTGGCTTTGTATATTATTAATTTATTTACTGCTTCTCATCTTTTTGCTATTTCTAAGGGCTGATAATTGTATAATTCTGGTATCTCAGTCAAGTATCTCTCTCTCCCTCTCTCTCTCGTTTTCTTTCCCCCACCCTCTCTCTCTGTTAGGATGAAAGGTTATAATTAGCTTGGTAATCAAGTATTTCTAAAGCGTTGTTGTTTTGTGTTACCTTTATATTTTTTCTCCCTGTGATTGTCCTATAAATTAACTTTTTATTTGGAAGTTCTATAGATGCCATTAAAGTAACTATTTCCCTGAGTGGATGATTTTGATCATAGCAATCTGTGTCCTCCTTGATTCTTGAGAACAATCCTGTCGCATAGAAAGCATGCCTCAGACCATTTTCCTTGGACTCTAGAGTCAATGTGAGTGGCTTATCTCTAGACCTACTGGGGTTGAAGAGTTTCTGACATGGAGACAGTTTATGAGGCCTGATTTGATATGAAGAAAAGACTCACACTATGGATAGCACTCTTCACATACTGTCCAGCAGATACCATGATCTGACAAGGAATCACAGCTTTGTTTTCCATCTGGATGCTCCCCAGAGTTCCACAGCACATTATACCAAGGAATTATCTTTAGCAAATTCTCTTTAATACTAAAGCAAGCCAGATGTCCTGAAGGAAAATTGACCTTCTCCTTAAAATACATTTACAAAACTGAATTTTCCCTCATAGTAAGCTCTAATAGGGCCCCAGTGGTCCCTGTTCCCTGGTGTACACAATCTTGTGTAAGCCCTTCCATTGAGTATGTGACTAACTTCTCATGGGACCTAGTGACTGTTCTCCTGAATAGCATGTGGCAAAGGCAGTGTATAGAGCTACTCCCAAGGCTAGAGGTAGACACCATCAGTTCTCCACAAGTGGCTAGCCAGGGATTGGTGGCTTCACATTGATCAAAACATGGCAACTTGTTTCTTGGAGAGAGACCAAACGAGGCAAGAAAGATAATGCATCAAAGATGTGTCAAAGCTGAACTTTCTGAAGGGAGTAATGTCAAAGAGTTTGTGGAACTAAACATTACACTAGCCCCAATCTAACTGGGTTAGCAGGAAATTCCATTATTCGGGCCACATTTGCTCTTCCAAGTTCACTTCAGAATCCATGGAACTTACTTGATTCTATTGAAAGAGGAGAAAATCCTCTAATCTGTAGAACTATTCTAGGCCTTGAAGCAGAAGAGGTGACGTTCTTGACTTAACATATCTCTCCTCGGAAGACAAGGTCTTCTCTGCCCACAATGGCCAACGAAGGTTTTATACCCTGCACTTGTGTTCTCGGTTTATTTCAAGCTCTGTCCTGTTCACAAACACTGTCATTTCAAAGCCAATGCAAGTTGGTCCACAAAGCATCCTTCTGCTTTGGAGTAAGAGCCCAGAAAATGGAGTCAAGTATACTCAGAAATTACTTGATCACACTGGTTACACACATACATTCTTAGCCTATTTCCCCAATGAGTTAGATAATCAAAATCTCCATCCTGTTAGATCTTAGAAGCCCTCATCCTCTACCCCTTTTGTTTCTTCAACCAAAATAGAAACTTGAAGTTATTGTTCCTTTTCATTGTTCTCTACTTCTTTAAGCTCTCTCCAAGAAAGGTCAAGTGCACACAGTATCTATTTCAAAGGCTTTAAAATTGTATCTCAAAGGGCAATTCAGCCAATTATTATTTTAAAGTATAGCCTTTCTCAGAGAAATATCAATCTGTATAGAATTTCCTCTGAGAAATGCAAATGTGGGGGAAGACTTTTCTCTAACTTTGAAACTTTTTGAATCATTTTATTTATTTTTAAACATTTTATTTTTTAAATAATCTCTACATCTAAATGGGGCTTGAACTTAAAACCCTGAGATCAAGAGTCACATGCTCTACCAATTGAGCCAGTAAGGCACCCCAAAATGAGCCATTTTGAAATAAAGTGCAGATGTATGGTTTGTGAATCTGGGGTTATTGTCTTGGGTTGCAGTGGCTCACCCGAATTCAGCGAACTTGAACTTCATTCAGATATGGTCATGTCTGCACCCCAGACTCAGGATTTCTGTGATTGACTCCTTATAGATTAGTTTAAGATTCCCATTTTACCAGCTAAGGAAGTGAATTCAGAAATACAGTACTCAGGCTTTGAGCAGAGGGAGGGTATTTTTTAAGGATGGATCGTTGCATAAACGAGACCTGAAATGGACCTAAAATTAGCACCTATGGCAATATGCTAATGTCAGTGACAAATAAGTCGAATTTGGTCAGTACTCTAAAATATTCCCTTGGTCACCTTTCTCACTCAAATGCACACGCTGGCTGATTATGTCATCATCTTTATTGTACTTTTTTAACCCGCAGCTTACTAGCTTTAAACTGTCTAAAAGGAGCCCCCAGATTATAATATAAACAACTGAGCATAAGTGCTCAAGCTATTTAAAATACATGAGCCTAATACTTACCAGTAACTTTAAAGAATAACTGAAGCAAAGGTACTAGAGCAGGACTTACTATTTTTTCATAATGGGATGGACTAAATTACCCATTATATAGGAACCACACATAAAAGCCTTCCTCTACATCAAGTGATAGATCAAAGGGAGGGAAGATGAGTGGTCCACAGGCATGAACCACACCTCCCGAATTCTGAGACCAGGAGTGAGCAGTCTGCATTTTAACTACCTCTCCTTGACATGAAACAGTCTTCATGTGTCTCCCACTGAGGAAAGTCAGGTAGGCTCAGCTACAAAGATTTTCTTCCTTTGCCCCCCTCCCCTTCCCTTTACCATTCTGTTGGAAGGATGACAGGTCCCTGACTGGGCTCAGGTGAATCTAATTTAAAATCCGGACTTGGCGCGTCCCTCCCATCTGAGCCTTGCAGAGAGGGCATCTGTCAGCCTCACAGCGTGGGTCCCTGGCATATTTATGGTTTCAATGACGGCCTGCTCATTCCCACCGCAGCTGCAGACGCTCCCTTGTCCCACCCCCATCTGCGTGGAAACTACCCAACCAGATATTCTGACTTCCAGTGACAGATGAAAGCACACTGTGTCCTCTTGTCATCCCACTGCCCTCATCCCCTCGTTTTCAAGAGTATTGAGGGGCCATCAAAGTGTCATTCCAACCATCATCCTACAATTGTGTTATAAGTTTATCAATATTCTAAAGAAACCACTCGTTCATTCCCTAACTTGTTCTACAGACATGACGAAGAGTCTCCTATGGGCCAGTCATGCTCCTGGTCACTCAAACACAATCACAAACATGCCATTCCATCCGTGACCTCATGAGTTCACTTTTCTCATGCCTTCCATATGGGTAGCTTTTTGACCTGTGTTTATTAATTTCCAAGAAGTAAATGTGAAATGACAGCCAGGTCTCTGTTGAGGAATTATTTTGCTGGGGATTTCTTTTGTAGATTCCCAAACCCTAACCTACTGCAGGACTTGCCTGGGGTACACATCAGCCCTGACACAGGATGATGTATTTGAACCAAGGCCCCTGGACTAGAAGCTAAGAGAGACATCAGGCACATCGCCCACTGGACACTTCTTCAAGGTCTAGCTACATGGTAGACCACAGCCTGCGACTCTAGACACACAGACAAACCGGTCACACAGTCTCCAGTTCTCAGAGGACTGACAATCTAGGTAGTACAGGAATGGGGAGAACAGATAAACAATTAGAAAACATTCTTAGGAGACACTTGGGTGGTTCATTGAATTAAGCACCTGACTCTTGATTTCTGCTAAGGTCCCAATGTCAAGGTCATGGGATCAAACCCCTATGTTGCGCTCTGTGCCCACTGCAGAGTCTTCTTGTCCTTCTCCCTCTGCTCCTCCCCTACTTGCTCACTCTCTATTTCTCTCTCAAATAAAGAAAAAAAAATAAAAACCTAAAAAACAACAACAAATTCCTAGATGAAGTTTGTATGGGTAAAAATAAATGCTGTTAAAATAATGAAGAAAGGAAAGGAAATTGGCAGCTGGGCCCAGCTCTTTATCCTTTTGCCCTCAGTTTCCTCATATAAAAAATGGGCATGATTCTGGATAATCGTCAAAGTACCTTCCCTTGCACCTAGAACACAGAGCCCAGTCTATACCAACTTCCCAGCTCCACCTGTCTACTTCTTTTCTGCACCTTCTCTGAATGTTCTAACCTGTCCACGTGTCTGACCACTCCATTCCCAGCCAGGAATATACACATGACCTCTCACATTTGGGGAGCACATAGAAGCTACCAAGAGCTTTTTCACATTTAATATGCATAAAGATATGATGTTGTCTTTCTCCTTTTATGGATGAAAACATTCAAGGCTAAGGGAAATGGAAGAATCTGATGAAGATTTGAGAAAAAGAAATAAGAAATTAAGCTGAATTTAAAATGAGGCCTTCTACCTCCAAATTCTATCCTTGCATAGACTACTGATCAGGACAGAGCTGAGAAGGAAGGAAGCCAGAGCCCTGGTGCTTTGTCCCTGGGTAACAGCGAGCATCAGCCACAGAGCTGGGTTCCTGGATTAAGACTTAACTCTTGGGTTAAGCCTCTGCCTTCGGCTCAGGTCATGATCTCAAGGTCCTGGGATCGAGGCCCACATTGGGCTCAGCAGGGAGCCTGCTTCCCCCTCTTCTCTGCCTCCCTCTCTGCCTACTTGTGATCTCTCTCTCTCTCTCTGTCAAATAAATAAATAAATAAAATATTTTTTTAAAAAAGACTTAACTCCTAATCACTTTTAATACATACACATTCTCTCTCTTTTTTATTAATAAATGTTATAAGGAATAATTAATAAAACCACAAAGGTAAAGGGGCTCAGAGGACACAGTAGGGTCTAGCTCTCCAGCAAGCAAGCCTGGGTAATCCCACTTCCACAGCTGACTCCTGGACCCTCTATTGGTTTTGGGTTCTGTGGTCTGTGGAACCTTCTCCAGCCTGTGCTCATGAACCAACCATGTGCTGCATGCCGTGGTGGGGGAGGAGGTGGTTTGGAGAGACAAAGACCCGGTGTGCCAGCAAGTATAAGAAACCTCCCAGCAACATCCCATGACTGAAAGTGAAACCAGACGTGAAACCAAACCCTCCTGTCCTCATAGTGTGACTTCTCCTCTAGCTACTCCCATTAACACCAGGTGCCCCCCCCCCCCGCCCCCAGTGACCACTTCTGAGCCTTTGAGAGCCTACAGAGACAAAGGCTGGGAGATAGAGATGAACCTGGAGTCTAATGATCCATGGTTTGGTTCCCACATTAAATCAACCCAAACTGAGGTCCTTAGGAGATTATCAGGCTAGTTCTTCTTATTATTTTATCCCTAATCCAAGTTCAGAGGCAGAAGATCATCACAAGTTCCTCTACGGGATTCACAAATCAATAGATGTTGCATGTTGAACATTTATTAATGAATAAGAAAGAGACAATGTGTACTTATCAAGAGTGATTAAGTGTTAAGTCTTTTTTTTCAATTTATTTATTTACTTGAGAGAGAGAGAGAAGGAGCAGGGGGAAGGGTAGAGAGAGAGAGAGGGAGGACAGACTGCCCCGCTGAACAAGGAAGCTGACATGAGGCTCCATCCCGGGACTCCGGGACCAGGACCTGACCAAAAACAGATGCTTAACAGGCTGAGCCACCTCAGCCTCAAGAGTTACGGCTTAATAATATAGATAGCCAAAGAAATGCATAGTATTTTGTTTTGTTTCTCTTGAATCAAGTTGACTTCAGTGCTTTTTACATACCCACTAGGCAGATTACACTGACATCCCAAAAGCTCAACTTTGTCCTCGTCATCAACATAATCCTCATGCCGTGCATGGAGTTTTGTCTTATTCTGTATATTTCACAGAGGAGGCACCTCACTACTTCTGAGGTCTCAAAGCTTCTATAACTGCTGAGCAGGAACACAGGTCTGTCTGCTTGCAAAGCCCACACCCCTCAAAGCCTCATCCCTGTGGCAATAATCCACTTATCCTTAGGCCACAGGTGGCAGAGCAGAAAGTGGCCTTTGTGTAGGGACTGGCAAAGCACCAATAACCACCCTTGTCCTCTCACCGCATGGAAAATACTTCTCCTACCTGTGTGTGAATTTGGCGTAAAGCATGAACAGCTTGGAATGGAGGGGAACAAACATATTTAATTCATTGTTATCTTTTATGTGCCTTTCCTTCTAAGGAGTCAGTATACTGTCCATCCACTTGGAGAGCCACAACTAATGAAGCAGGGGCACATGTGAGGTTTTGGAAATAATGTCCCCAATGAAAGGTATTCCCGTGAGAAGTTAGGTCAGGACATGACGTAATGTGTAACCTGCCATTTTCCCAGTGAGCCACACATCTTGGGGCTGGTGTCTGTATGGAGTCCTATGGCACACTGACTCTGGGTTGGATCTATGATGCGCAGTAATGAGGATAAGGGGACGAGGGCCTCCAGGTCTTGGCTTCAGGAAGCCTTAGCAGCTTCCACTCCCTCTCCTGGAGTGTTGCTATAGGGAGTTGTTGTGGGTTCAACGAACACCCCTAAGAAGTTATGCCCATCTCCTAAGCCCCAGCACCTGTGAATGTAACTTTATTCGGAAAAAGCATCTTTGTAGATGTCATTCAGCCAAAGGTCTTGAGATAAAATCATCTGGGATTATCCAGGGGAGCCCAAAATCCTATGATAGGACCCTTATAAGAGAAAAGCAGATGGAGATTTGAGACATGGAAAAGGAGAAGCCCACATGGAGATGGAGGCAGATGATGGAGAGAGACACCCATAAGCTCATGAACGTCTGAAGCCAGCAGAGGCTAGAAGAGTCTTCCCCAAGGATTCTCCCCAAGAGCCTGTGGAGGGAGCATGGACCTGTCCACTTGAGTCCACTTCTGGCCTCCAGAACTGTGAAAGAATAAATTTCTCTCATTTTTAAGCCAACTAGTCTGCAATAATTTGTTATGAAAGTCCCAGAAAACTCATACTGGAGTCTTCAGAGTCTGTGTAAAAAGTGTGCCTGTCCTGTCAGGAAGGCCATGTGGAAAGACCATGTAGAGAGCAGAGGCCCTGAGGCTTTCCTGTGAAGGGGAGAGGTTTAGCCTCCTGGCCAAGGCTCCACGACCCAATTCCCAGTCACTGGGTAACAACAACCCTACCAGAGGCCGCCAGCAAGGTCAGCAGAAGATCTGCTCAGTGGGACTCATTGAGCCATGGCAAACAGTAAATGGCTGTCACTTTAAGACACTGAGTTTGGGGAAATGTTTTTGTGTAGCAACAGACCACTTAAAAGGAGACCAGGGGGGAAAGTCTGGCCAAGAGAGGTCTGAGGACCCTGAACACTAAAAACAAACATGATGGGAGGGAGAAGGTCATCCGGGAACAAGGGGGAAGAAAATCACATTGACCACAATGTCACAATCCTGACCTGAACTGAGGGATCAAAATCAGTCAGCCAAACATGGAGTCCTCAGTCAGAAATAACACAGAAAATAGTCTGTGGGGACTTGAGGAGGCAACAGTAACCTTAGAGCTTCAGTAGGTGATGAAGAAGGGCCCAGTAAAAGTGAACACATGGTGATACATGTGTGTCCTAATGCTACCATAACAAATCACCACCGACACAGAGACTGAAAGCAAGAAAGACCTATTCTCCTACCATTTTGGAGGGCAGAAGGCCAAAATTAGTCTTACAGAAAGCTAAAACTCAAGGTGTTGGTGGGACTGGTTCCTTCTGGTTGTAGATGGTCTCCATCTCCTTGCCTTCTCCAGCTTCTGGATGTCACCTACATTCCTTGGCCCACGGCTTGTTCTTCATCACTCTAATCTCTGATTTTGTCCCTGCCCCTTCTCTCTCTGACTCTAGCCCTCCTCCTTCCCTCTTACATCAGACCCACCTGCATAATCTACAATTGTCTTCCCACCTCAATATTTTTAACTTAATCATGGCCCTTTTTGCCATGGAAGGTCACATATGGATTGGTTCTGAGTATGGGAGTTTCAGAGAGAATTTAACTCATTTAAGTTAACTCATACTTAACCCAGTATGAGTTCTGGGTGTGGGAGTCCTTATGGGTCCATGAGTCAGCTTACCTTGCACTTAATGAGCACTGACTCTGTGTTAACCTTTGAGCTCCTACTATTCTGCTTAATCTTCATGACAGCCCTCTGAGAGGAGTACTACCACCCCCTCTTTAAAGGGGAAACTGAGGCTCAGCAAAGTGAGCATATGTCCAGGTTTATGCAGCATGCAAGAGTCTGAGCCAAGGTTCTCATCAGGGTATCTAATCCCAGGGCTGTGCTCTCACTCTCTGCGTATCTTGTCCCTCTCAAGGGCTAGCAGAGGAATCAGCAGCAACCAGTCCGGTTCTAATGCTCTCATTTTCCAGAGACCCAGAAACATAAAGTGATTCAATGTGCCAGCAAGAAGCAAACAAATCCCATTTTACTCAGTCACTAACAAATATTTACTGAGATCCTACTAAGTGCCAGATGCTGGGGATTACACAGTGAATAAAACCGAGTCCTTGTATTCCAGTAGGGGAGATGGACCTTGTGTAAATAAATGATGACAATCTGTAGCATCATCCATGAATGAGTGTCATAAAGATAAATAAACCTAGACAAGAGAATGAGTGGTGGTAAGGGAATTTAGAAAAACTAGTCAGGACCCATCTGATGAAGGGGAATTTGAACAGAGACCAGATGACCAGATCCCAACTTTAATGCACAATTCTCAGTCTTCCTCCCTCTAAAACACAAAATACTCTGAGAAACAAACTGAGGGTTTTAGAGGGGAAGAGGGTGGGGGGATGGGTGAGCCTGGTGGTAGGTATTAAGGAAGACATGTATTGCATGGAGCATTGGTGTTGTACGTAAACAATAAATCTTGGAACACTGCATCAAAAACTAATGACATATTTTATGGTGACCAATGTAATGCAATAAAGAAAATAAAACACAAAATACAAAAGGAAAAAGGAAAGCTCTGGAAGAGTATGAGTACTGAAGTATGCCCATCTGGTTAAGTAATGATACAATGGTAAGTGGATGCAATTAGATCTTAGGTGAGGGAGCTTAGTTGGATCTGGTCATTAACAGCCAGGGAACAGACCCCATTTTATCGTACTGGAGCTCTCCTCCCACGCAGTGAAACATCACTTTTGTTTTTCCACTTGTGTATAGCGTAAGTCATACAAAATGTTATTTCTTTCACTGCAAAGCATTTTGTTAGTTCTCACCAGCTCCCCAGCTCTTCAAGAGACCTCAAGTGGGAGGAAATAGCACATAAGAGACCCCCCCCCCCAACTCATAGGAGGAGTGATTCTGGCTTGTTGTGTCCCAGAATCGACCACAACATCTGAGCTGCCTACGATTGGAAGGTCTTGAGACGGAGGGCAGGACTTGCTTTGGGCTCTCAAGAAGCTAATGTGGTCTTCATGTGGGGACACTGCAGAAATGATACAGTGGGTTTGGAGTAGAGAAAGGTAGTCAGTCTGGCCATCTTAAGCACACCCTGGTGGAGTCAAAAGTGGGCCCTTCCTTGTGTGGAGCCTTGAAGGGCATCAGAATAGGAATGAGGCTGTGACAACAATACAGTTCTTTGAAGAACAATCTAGAAGTAGAATGGATGGAAAGGGGAGAAAAGATCATTAATGAGGGACCACTTAGAAACCAAAGTTCTAATGGAAACTGGGAAAGGAGGTCGTGGAGACAATCTGTTGGAAGAAGGGATGGTAGCTTTAAAATGGGTCAACTAGGTTAGGTGGATCTTTGTTTCCCAATATCCCCTTTCTTGTATACTTCTTGTTTGCGTAGACTCTAGTGGAGATTTAGGGCCAACAAGGAGAAAGCAGACATTTCACAGCTCATAAGTTGTTGTTGACCTGCTGACTTACCTCCTTTGTTTGAAGCAGTGGTTGTGTTCCTAAGTGCTCTACCTCACCCTAGAGTTTTCTTTAGCTACTCCAGCTCCTAGGTTTGGTTTATGTCTTCAGCATCACAGTGAAGGGTTCCCGGTTCCAATAACTGATTTCCTTTCATCTTCTAGTTTATTCTTGTTGTCCCACACTGTACATCCATCTTCCTTCCCTGCCTGACTGTATGCCCTGGGGGTTTGAGGCTCCAGCATCAGAGACAAACATACCAGCACAACAACCTTACAGAAACAGCAGTTAACTAGCTCCCACAACTACACAACATCAAATCTTTGCAATAAATAGATGCCTCCCCATGGTTTCACTTCTCCAGCTTAACCCTCATGGATATAGAAAGACAATGATATAGGGTCTTGAAGCCTACTAGTGATCTTAATGATTAATAACAGTAAAACCAGGGGGCATCTAGGCAGCTCAGTCAGTTAAGCATCCAACTCTTGATTTCAGCTCGGGTCATGATCTCAGGGTCATGAGATCAAGCCCTTCACAGGGCTCCCTACTGAGCATGGAGCCTACTTAAGTTCTCTCTCCCATTTCCTTTGCCCCTCCCCACTCTGTTTTTAAATAAAGTAATTAATTAAAATACTAGTACAACCAACATTCATTGAAACTTCCTAATTTTTTAGTGCTCATACAAGGTACTTTAGAAAATCTCACTAATCCTTGCAAGAACCGTAGTCATGGCTACTGCTACCTTGAGCTTTCAGTAGGAGATCATCTGGTAGTTCCCAAATCTAGAAAGTTACAACCCTTGATTCAAATTAGCCCTTGTCCATCTAATGCTAGGGGATTGACCTTTAATACATTTTGTCTCTACCATATCGGGGAGGGAGGAACAAAGCCTTGCTGGTTTAAAGTCTGGTGGGGGAAGAATCATGGTGCCCTGAGCAAAAACATGCCACACCAAGAGAAGGGGTTAGTGAAGCATTAGATGAAGGGTAGGGAAGGGAAGAATGGAGGTGAAAGTTATCTGGGACATGTTGCAGGTGAGATGATGAGAAAAAAAACTAAAGCTTTGGTATGAATGCTCAGGTCTGAAATGACACACTTATTTTGCTTCAGGGAGAATGCTGGACTGGTTTTGTACTTGTTAGTCGGTGAGGGAGTCTTGCAACCACTCTGCCTGTGGATGGGAGATCCCAAGGAAAATTGCCAACGGAAGTATCATTTTCAGTCTTCCCACTAGGGGTGGGAAAGAAACGTTTCCCATCCCTGGTGGGAAAGAAAACAAAACATCTCCCTGCAGTGATCAATGCCTTCGAAGTTGTTGGTAAGAGAATAGGCTCAAATGCAGAGAAAGATTTTAGGCCTCTGGGGTAGAGGGAAGGTGGTAATTGTAGGGGCAGAAAAGGACCAGGAGGAGTACGGCTAGTCTGTAAAGTGTGGGTAACCTGGTTGAAACTAGAAACCAGACAGGAACCAGGAGCTGGGAGTCTCTTGATGGCCAGGTGATACGGCTTATAAAGAAAGGGGCCAAGAGGCCAGACCATGGGAAATGAAATGGGCTAGTGGTGGGTCAAGGAGCGGGAGAAGCAGTAAAAGTTGAGTGATTTCTTGTGTGATTAAGGGTTTATTTGGTGTTTTCTGAAGTTGGAGGGAAATCCGATAGGGGAATGCAGTTTCTCGGCCTCTCTGCATGCCTCCCCCCATTTGATAGAAAAAAGCAACTCACAACAAGTTATATATGGAGATTATTATTTTAACCTCTTGATCTCCCTCCTCCAAAAACAAGAGGCCTCTGTTACCAATTGTTACCTGAAACGAGTAGCAATTTGGGGAACTGTGTTCCTGAAATCTTCTCAGAAAAGTATAGGTAGTCGATCGATGCTGTTGCCTTGATATCAAATAAAAACAATCACTTGCCATTTAAAATGTTCTCAGATAAAGTTCCATCTTTTTATAAAGTTGTCCGAGGAGTTTAAGCCTAAAACTCCTTTCATGGTCTAATTTTCCTTTTCTCAATAACCACACATACACACTCCAGAATCAAATCTCCCGCCACGTAGAACGTGTTTTGATTGGTAATTTCAGTCACGTGAAAAAGATACTTCTTTTTGAAAATAGACAAATGTGTGAATAATGCAGTACTTTAAATTTTAAAAAATGGAAAAAATATAAAATAAAATAAATGATAAAAAATAGACAAATGTGGAAGAATGATTTCATGCGGGAAGGTGGCGTAATAAAAATAAGTAATAAAAATAATAAAAGGATATAATGATAATAATAATATGATAATAAAAAGCTGTAATCTTCCTCCCCACTGACAATGGGTATTACTGTCATTTCTCAAAAGATTTGCACTTTTTCCACCTTTTCCGATTTTTAACAAGCTTAGATTAAAAAGCCTCAAACACTGGCTTTTTTAATATAAAGCTGAAAAGCTGTACATTTTTTTCGATCATTAACTGAATTTTTGAATAGTGCCTGCTAGAGTGTGAATGTTTATACCAGCGTTGATAAGTAGCCACTGATTTTTTTCATCACAGAAAAGATTCATAAACTTTTAAGTTTATTTTCACAAACTCCTTTACATATATAGCCAACTGACAGGTTTATTGGAATCTTTCCCCTATTATCTTCCAAAATCAAGACTCTAAACTATGATTTCATAGATTTCTAAAATCCTGGAGACCAAAATATTTTTGTCTCTGAAACAAGATCCACAAAAATTTGAGAGAAACCTAACCCAGTAATAAAATTCAGAATGGAATAGAATCTAGTATCCCCCACTTCCGTGCATTCAAAGGATGGCCTCGAGGCTGAGCAAAGAAAACAAAACTGATACTTAAAAAAAAAAAAAATTGGAGTGCTCCTAACGTATTTGGGAGCAGGTGTGGAGGCAGCCAAATGGAACTTCGGGGTCACCGGGAAGGAATGTCAAAGCTGAGTTATTAAGTTTAAGTAGAAAATACGGCCTAAAAGTTCAGCTTCGAACGAATTAAGGATGTGCCAAAGGAATGAGTGAAATATTTTCTCTCCAAGTCACGGGGTTCGCAGGTTGGGATCCAGCATCTGGGGCTTATTACATGTGCTTTAGGTGACAGGTGGCTTCAGGAAATGGAGCCCTCGTAGAGCTTTTAAAATATTTTCCTGAGAAGGGTAAATAATTTGATGCCTTGCTGGTTTCCCTTCTGCGGGCTGTTTGAAATACAAAAACACATCTTAAGCCCACATCAAAGCTGTTTCATGTGCGAGCAAAGGCAAACATCCTGAACACCCACACTTGGCCACATCGGTTTCACTTCTGGCATTTTGAAATCTGTTCTGTACACAAGTGGTAGAGATCAGTTACTAAAACCCTATTGTTGGGGTTTATACAATGACTATTTATCGGTCGTCTTTTTAATACTTGATTTTCATGAGCCTGAAAACTTTTATTGCCCAATTAGTTCCTAGGGATAGCCACAGATGTGGAGCCAGAGAAAATAACCTCAGCTTTGGCACCAAAAATAATACGATGAGAAATCATTTCAACTTTACAAATAAAAGAAATGCTCTCTTGCATGCTTGTCGAGTCAGCGGTCATTTTGCGGAGATCAAAGACGATGGATGATTTATTCATAAGTGTTTTCTCTTGCCTTCGTTTTTATTTTTTTTACTGTTTTTGTTGTTGTAGTGGGTTTTAGCATTTTCCTTCTCCACATTTTGTTCAAAACTATGTTTGGTTTGATGTTATGAACCATCTAGGAGCCCCACTTTGCCCTGTGGGATGCTTCTCAGTTAAAGAGAGTTACTCAGAATCTCTAACACTATTATGCATTCTAAATAGTTATTCTGGATCTAGAAGCACAGTATTATAAAGCTGTTAGATTTAGTATTAAAATCCAACTAAAAGCCATTTGATTATTTTAATTTTAACATTATACTCTAACACATGTAGTGCTTAAGTTTACAGTCCTGTGGGTGTTTACACAGAGATGGCCCCTACAACAACCACCATTCCCTTCAAGGTAGAGGACAATTCCAGGACCCTAAAAATAAATAGCCAAGAGATGTTTTAACTTATTTTTTTAAAAAAGATTTTATTCATTTATTTGACTGAGCGAAACACAGCTAGAGAGGGAACAGAAGCAGGGGGAGTGAGAGAGGGCAAAGCAGGCATCCAGCGGAGAAGGGAGTCTTAGGCGGGGCTTGAACCGGGGACTCCAGGATCATAATCTGAACTGAAGGCAGAAGCTTAACAACTGAGCCACTCAGGCTCCCCATTTTAACTCACTTTTAAGTGACAGTTTTCTTTTTAATAAAAAGTGACATTTAAAAAAAAAGAGTATTAAAAAGAATCTTTTCCATAGGAATGGTCAACTTTTTTTTTCTTCATTTCCCTAATTCCTGTAGACTATTCTTTTTGGAAATACTGCCATTCTTCTTCATTTTAGGATATATAGAGAAACAGGTGATAGGTAGCTAGCCAGATACATGTATCTCAGATAGTAAGTGCAGTTCTCCATTCTTCTGGCCCACTTTGAGAGGTCATTCCTTCCACACATCCAGCTAGGGGGAAAGGGCTCCCTCAGCATGATCCCCAACTCTTCCCATGGGGTTTCCTGAATTGCAACCTGGCCCGAACTCCCAGAGTCTCAGTGACTTTGTACAGAACCTGTAATTAACTTTGGCCTCCAAGCACTTGAGCTCCAATGACTGGTTCCCCATCTCAACCAGGCACAAGCCCAATTTTAAACAAAGGCTAAAATAAATGATGGGCCAAAAAAAATTGTAATATTATAGGGCAATTGAATAAAGGAGAAATCATATAAGAGAGTATGAGGAGAGAGCAAGAGAGACTTTTTTTGTAGTTTGGGAATAAGATCATTATTCGGTGTCCTAGAGTCATACCAGGTTAAGTTCATTACCCTGAACACTTACTTCCTGGTTTGTTTGGTTTTGGGGTGGGGTGGGGAGGGGGATTGGTTTGGTTTTTCTGTGTGTGGGGGGTTTTTTTGGTTTTTTTGTCTTGTCTTCTTTGAATATCTCCAGTATATATTGGGACTTGGGCAAGTTGACAGGAAGCTCATTGATTTTTGTAAATTCTGAATATTTCTTCTGGATCTCAAATATGGTATTATAAAGAGGTTTATTACAATTCAAATAAAAACAATTTGGTTGTTTTACATTATACTAGTGAATTTATGTCCCCGTTTTGTTAGAACTGCATGATTTTCTATCATATCTGCACGAGGATTTCACTGATTGAGTGGATTCATTTACAAATGTTTTGTCGTGTATGTGTGAATTTTTTTTAAACTGAGATTCTTGAGGATGGGTTCTTTTCATTTTAGTGCACTATCATTTGCATGCAGTTCTGGACAGATAGTAGATACTTTAATAAATATTGGTGAGGGACAGAGATGGCCAGGATTATGATGGCTTTTGGAGGTCACCTAAACCAGAGATTTTTCAAACTCAAATTATTGGACTCGTTGCATCAAAATAACCCAGGAAAGTTTAAGGGCCTTTCCACCGGAGAGGATAATTTAATAGGTGTTGACTGGGGCCCAGGAATCCCAAAATTTTTAACTAATCACATCATTTCTGCCTGCCACCATGTTAACAATTACTGACTTAAGTTCATCCCAACCTGATATAAAAATGGATTTGATTTGCCTTTCAGAAGAGAAAACCCTAAACATATCCACAGATTAGATTCTTTAAATCTTAAAAGTAGACGTGCCCTCAGAAGTTATTGTATCAGTTCCCTATCTTTTGTACCCCCAAAAAATCTTATTATAATTTCTCAAAATTATGAAACTGATTAGTAGCAAAGTCAAGGAGAGAACTTAGATCTCAGCACTATTGCTTCTCTATGGATCCTTCTCAAAACCAGCCTACAACCGCTCACAGTCTTACCACATGGGATCTTCTCGGGGAACATGGATAAGATATCCCACTGCCTGTAGATTCTCCCAAATGTTTTCCTTGTTTTCTAAAGAGCATGCACTGTCATTCCCATGCATATAGTTCAGTTAGGCACTCAAATCATCATTTGAACTAAAGTAGATATAAAATACTAAATACTGGTATTGATAAGGAGTTTTGTTAAATTCGAAAGCATTGTGTAACAAAATAGGCTGCACCTGGAGACATAGTCAAATAAATGTTAAATAATGATTTTTACACTCACCTGATCACCAAAGGAAGTCTGAGTATTCATATAAATTAAGAAAAAAATGAATAGTGGGACTGAAGAAATGCTTGTTGGAAATTAGAAATTTCCAAGGATTCCATAGCAATGTAGAAGAACCCCAGGGAAGGATTTACCCTTTACAAAAAACTTGCAGATTGATCATTTATGTCTTTCCCACTTGCTTCTTTTTTTCCCCTCCTCTGTCTTCTGTCCCAGTTTTCAGCAGTGTTCATTAAACAAAATTTGCATTGAGGTTACCGTGAGTATTTCCATTCTTGTTAACAAACCACATATCTTTTCATGTAAATCAGGGTAGCCTTTAGAGTAATTTGAAGAAGAGGCTAATCTTCCTGTTGAGATATTTGAAGGAAAAGCAAATGATGAGGCCAAAGAGTAGGTGGGTTTTCCTGTTTTTCCTTCAAAACCAGCCCCAGAGCAGGCCCCTTCGTCCCCAGTGTTGCTGCCTGCTCTAGAATGGGTCCTGAATATTCAACACTCAATTCACTCCCTGGTTTGTCTTATACCCTCTCTCTTCATTAATAGAAAATTATTTTCTGCTTGGATCCAGATTCAAAAATACTATGTCTAAGTGCAGGTGACTTTGAACTTAAAAAGATTATAAGAAAAAGAAGGAGTAGTTTGGTCAAAACAATGAGATGAATGATTAAAATAATAGTCATTAATATTTATTCTGAAATCATAACAAATAATCAAATTGAAATATTGAGGTTGCGGTTCCAGGTTAGAGGGGATAAGCAACAGGTCACCCCATTCCCCACTGAATGCAGCTGGAGAACAAGGAAGAACGGAGTGGCTATTTGCGGACTCTGGGTTGCAAATACTAGCAGGGATATAGGAGAAGACAACCAAAACTCTCTCCTGGTTTTCTTTATTTCCTCTGGGCTTCCACAGCCCAGCCGCCATCCAGTCCTATGACTCTAATGGTGTTTGTAACAAAAAGGACAGCATCAGGGACCAAGGGCAGATGAAAACTCTCAGAAAATGGAAGCCTTTCTAATCACAGGCACTGTGGTCCGCGAGTGTGGCCTGAACTTCCCAGATCCCTGTCCTCACTGTGCCTCCATTTCTGGAGGGCGTTCTCAGCTGGCCCTCCACCTTCTGAGCCCCTAACATTTCAGCCGATGGTGGGTACAAGTGGTGGTCAGATTCTGTCCTAGTTTGTGTCCCACTCAGACTTCATTCATGAGGCCTCAAAGACTAGAGTAACCAGGGCATGTGGTGAGGAGGTGTGGGTCAGTTGCCTGGCATCGTTTTATATTTGTAATTTTATTATGTAAAAGTAAAACCCAGATGAAAACTCACAGAAAATCTAGTAAAAGGGTGGTTTTCAGATAAACCTAGAGATCTTAAAAAAAAAAGGTTTTATTTATTTATTTGACAGAGAGAAACACAGCTAGAGAGGGAACATAAGCAGAGGGAGTGAGAGAGGGAGAAGCAGGCTTCCCGCCAAGCAGGGAGCCCGATGTGGGGCTCAATCCCAGGACTCCGGGATCATGACCTGAGCCGAAGGCAAACGCTTAACGACTGAGCCCCCCAAACCTAAAGATCTTTATTAAAAAGTACTAAGTGAGGCTCCTGGGTAGCTCAGTCACTTAAGCATCCAACTCTTGGTTTAGGCTCAGGTCAGGATCTCAGTGTTGTGAGAGTGGACCTCACATTGGCTCTGAGCTCAGCTTGGAGTCCTCCTGCAGATTCTTTGTCTTCTCTCCCCACCCCAAAACAGCATGCTCTCTTTCTCTTTCTCAATCTCTAAAATAAATAAATAAATCTTAAAAAAAATAAGGAAGCACAAAGTAAGGCAAACACATAGAAGGGTCCAATTCATTTCTCCACAGCATCAGAAGGGACTAAGTTACCAGGAATAAATGTCTCTTCTGGCTGAGCCCTATGATCTCATCTCAGCCTTGCTTTCTCCTTTGGCCCACAACTCAGAGAAGGAAGGATAATCACAAGTCTGTGATTTCATCCCAGCCTGAACTAGTGTTTCTTAGACAAGAGGCAGAGAGACAAGCTAACACAAACTACAATTCTTAGGATTAGAGAACTGGCAACACAATGAATGTGTTGCACACAATTGATTCACAATGAATAAGGTTTGTTTTTTTTTTTAGATACAATAAAAACTCAAAGAATATTTGAAAGGGCCAATCAGACTAGACTGAGACTACCCAAGTGAGGTCTTAAAATCTAATGACCACAGTCCCATCTGGTTACTACACGTTGTAAAGGATCGTGTGTGCCATCTTGCTGTCTGTCATTCTCTCCCACATGCCCACGTTTCACCTGGGGTAACTCCAGAGCCCATGTGGAGGACCAGCTGATACCCCATCTTCATCAGTCATTGACCTTCTCACCTCCAATGACGATGACCCAGACTCCACTTTGGTCACATCCCAGAACTTGCCATCACTCCAAAGAAATTATATTCCACATTTTGACCATAATTTCTAGCCCTTCCATACCTTCATATACTCATCACCTAAATCACAGTCTCTTACCTCAGTTTGACTTCCTTGACTGTCTTTCCTCCTTTTGGACCCTATTGGAAACCCAGCGCTGATCGTCAGAACCTCTTCCTGAATGGCCCTCTCCATGCCTTGGGTCCTAAACTTCTACTACACTATCCATCGGGGCTTGAAGTTTTCTCCTCACTGGTTTTGTTCTGGGTGACTTAACACTGCAAAATGAAAGTCACACCAACCACGCACATTGGGATAACACAATCAGGACCTCGAACTTCAACCGGGCTATCAGCCCTGGAAATTCATAACTCCTACTCAACCACATTGCCCTCATGCTTGGAAAACAAATTTCCTACTTAACTGAGGCTTCCAGATTCCTCCTCTTCCACTGAATTTATGGTCCTCCCTTCTTGGACGTCCCTTGGTTTATGCCCAGCTCCTTCACATGCCGTATTCCCTTTGCATCTGATTTCTAGCCACTCCTAATCGACTTATCTGATTCACTGCTTCCTTTCTATCCTTGGACCCGGGTCCTCTCAAGCTCCCCTCTCCCAAGTTTTTTTCTTCCTGTTTCAAACCTCCTCCAAGAAGAATCTACACATGCCACATCTTTTGGTCCTTACAGATTCACTTCCCAAATTGCAAATCACAGCTCTGACTTCTTCATGCCAAACCGGTAACTCTTTTCTTCATTTCTCATCTCCCCAGACTTTCACTGCATTTGACATTTTGTTTCACTCCCTCGTTTGTTTTACTGCATTGTCACAACACTTTATTTTTAATATTGACCATTTAACATTGAGTTAAGTGACTTTCAAATGCATATGAAAATTGAGGGCCTGGTATAATGAACTCCCACAAACCTATCTGAGAGCTTTGAGAAGTCTTGCTTCATTATCAGTGCTGTTTCTCTGTTTCCTCGCCCCTACCAACTCTACCCCAGGTTATTTTGGAACAAAGCACATATATGGTGTCATTTCATCAATAAATATTTCACTATATATTTTAAAAGATAAAGAATGCCTTTATTTTGTTTTAAAGATTTTATTTATTTATTTGACAGAGAGAAACACAGCTAGAGAGGGAACACAAGCAGGGGGAGTGAGAGAGGGAGAAGCAGGCTTCCCGCTAAGCAGGGAGCCCCATGTGGGGCTCGATCCCAGGTCTCCAGGATCATGACCTGAGCAGATGGCAGTCGCTTAACCAACTGAGCCACCCAGGTGCCCCTAAAGAATGCCTTTAAAATGATTTTTTAAATATTGTCAAGAGGCGCGTGGGTGACTCAGTTGTTGGGCATCTGCCTTTGGCTCAGGTCATGATCCCAGGGTCCAGGGATCAAGTCCTGCAGGAAGCCTATTCTCTCTCTCCCACTCCCTCTGCTGTGTTCCCTCTCTGTCTCTTTCTTGGTCAAATAAACAAATAAAATATTTTTAAAAAATAAAAAACAAAACAATAAAAACAAAATAAAATATTGTCAAACCTAAATATCAATAAGCTCTTAATATCCCTCTAACACCCAGTAGCATTCAAATTCTCATTGTGATTAGAAAGGTGTTTTGTAATAACTGTGTGAGTCAGATCCAAACAAGGTTCATACTTTGCAATTGGCTAAACATATCTCCTTTTTTTTTTTTTTCAGTTCATTTAATGAAGAACCTGGGTGATTTTGTTCTAGTTACCTAAGGTCTGAATTTTGCAGATTGCAAAATTTAATGTCATGTAACATATTATTCTCCCTATATTTCTTTTAACTTTATAGTTAGTGACATGTGATCAACCTCAAGTTTGATTTTATACACACACACACACACACACACACACACACACACACACACACCACTCTATGACCTACAATGTGTTTTTCCATCAGGAGGTACGTAATATTAGAGTGTCTTACATTTTATGATATTAACAGCTATTGGTGGTCATTTCCTAGGTCCGTTATTTCATCTGAGGCTTCAAAAGGATAATATTCTAATTCAACATTTGCTGAATTTATTACCTGAAACATTTTTCCTTGCTCCCTGACACAAATTCCTTAGCCTCTAACCAGGAAATGTGCTAGACACTAGGCATATACCAGTAAACTCTGGAGACAAAAGTCTCTGCTTTCTTGATGCTTCCATTTCAGTGGTATTCAGTCCCTGTGTGTAGTAATTGCTCAGCTAACATCAGCTGCTGAGTGTATTCATGGTCCTCTTTCTACTGAATGCTCCTTGAATGTGAGTATCTCCATGGCTTTTATCCAGAGTACACACCTCTTCTTATGGTACTTTTCGTGGATGGTCTTACCTACTCTCATTATTTCAGAGATGACTACAAATAAATAAATAAACAAGCAAATAGGTATTGGATATTTACAATGTATCAGGCAATGCTCTAAGCACAGTGTGTGTGTGTGTGTGTGTGTGTGTGTGTGTGTACATAATCATTTCATTATCAAATGGGGTAGATCCTATTTTCTAAATTCTAGTTAGAATTTGTGACAGCCATGAGAAAGCTGCTCCCTGATCTCTACTATTGACTGGGCTCTGAAATCCATCACAGCCTGTGTCCCAGAATCACACTTCTGAATACTGAAGGGATACCAAGGTAGGTCTGATTCTAGGAGACCTGGACCTCCTCTGACAGGTGTCTGGCTAAGGACTCCCCAGCAGCCTCATGAACTTCCCTTAGAATTGCTCAGATCTGCCCAAACTCCCCGTCCTTTCCCTTTCTCCTTCTGTAGGGGACAGACATGCATCATGGCTCTCCAGGAGTCTCCTGGCTTCATCTGCACTTTTTCTTTCATTATCTCCTCTATAAATACTTTGACACTTAATTCCTTTTTGATACCTGTTTCTCAGATGGCTCTGACTGATACTATTGCTATGAACCTGGGAGCTTAGTGGGATAAATAACGGCTTTCTTATTCTATGGATAGAGAATTCAGACAGAGCTCAGTAAGGATGGGTTGTTTTGGCTCCATAATGTCTAGGACCTCAGCTGGGAAGATTGGACAGCCAGCAGCAACTCAGTAGGTAGGGGCTGGAATCACCTGCAAGCATCTTCCCCAACATACATGGCAGTTGATGCTGACTGTGGTCTGGAACTCTGTCTGAGCTATCAGAGCATCTACACGTGTTCATGGGCACTGGCTTTCTTCCTGCAGAGCAGCCTCAGGGGAGCTGGACTTCTTCCAGGGAGCCTTAGAACTGCAAACATGAGCACCCTTGAAGACAAGACAGATGCTGCATTGCCTTTTATGTGTCTTCTGAAGTCACCCCTCGTTACTTTTGTTATACTTTTTTTTTTTTGTCAAAGCAAACACAAACCTGGCCAGATTCAATGATAAGTGAAGAGTGTCAAAGAATTATTTAGCCAGTTCAAAAATCAGCACACTATTTGGACATCAGTTTTCAAGAGGTGAAAACTGAGGCATGGAGAGATTATTCCCCCCTGGGATCAGAGAATGTAATCCCACAGCTTCCAAACTACACTGTCTCTTAGACACTTGCATGCCTTGTATCCCTCAAGTTTAATGCTCTCAGACTGAATTTTTCATCACTCACCTTTTGTCCTGAATTATTCTCCTATGGTATATAATCCCATGTAACCAGGGACTCCAGTTAGAAACCTGAGAGTAATCTTTACCTCACCTTACAGGAGAGCCTCCTCAATCCTGCATTGTGATTCTAACCAGCATGAACTGTTCATGCATTTGAATGCTTGAACATTTGCTTCTCTTCTGTTTCCATAAATTATGTTAACACCAGCACAAACTCCCATCTGCTCTATGGGCAGGGAGTCCACTATCCCTACTGCTGCACCGCCCATCTTCTGGATCTTCTAGAACACCGAGAGGGGAAGTCTGCCCCAAGCCCTGGTCAGTCCCATTCAGGACAGTTCCTTGTAGGGGTCAGCCTACTGACTTGGTTACTGCCTTCACTCCTCACTGCCCAGTGATAGAATTACAAACACCAGATGGCTCTCTCTGGCTATGACTCTGGAATGAGTCAACATGGTCCCTGGTCTCTGAGTTCTAGGTTCTTTCAGTTGTATATAGAAAGTCCCCTCTGTTCATGACTTAGGGGTCCAGGGCTGGCACCACCTGAAGCCGCAACCCCATCTTCCTTGTTTGGGGAAGTTGCTTTATGTTTCAGTCTCCTCACAAAGCACTTCTCTTCCTCCCTTTCATACCCTGAGTGAGCTAGAGCTCTTCTAAGAAGGGCTCAGCACTCAAGAGCACTAAAGTTTCTCCACCTTCTCTGGAAGGAAAACACCATTTCTTCCTCACCGTCACACACAATGAGTCTCCAACCCTGGGTCAAGCTACAGGACTCTTGTTTTTCAGTTGCCAAAGTAATAGCATCAAACACAGGGAAAGTCTCCAGAAGGTTCCCTGCTGCATTGACCAGTTTTTCCTTCTAAATATTCCTCAAACCATCCCCTCTTCCTTTGCCCTGATTTCAGTACCCTGCTCCATACCCAAGCAGCTCCTAGGTCCTCCAGCAGCGTTCCAGGACCTTAGTGGGTAGGGGGATGGAGGAGGCAACCTTGATGTTCCCCGCCATTACCCTGCTTCAAATAGAAGGGCTCCACTCCATCTGCTTCAGAGGTAGGTCTTTACCCAAAGTTACTCTATAAATAAAACTGAGACAAAGTTCTGCAACTAAAACAAAAAGTTAGAGAAAACTGAAATTGAAAACAGAAATTTTCCCTTGACAGGTCACTGCCTACAGGCCCGTCACAGCCCTCACAGACTCAAAACGAAGCGCAGCACCTCGGGGCGCCTCGGTGGCTCAGTCGGTGGAGCACCTGCCTTCAGCTCAGGTCATGATCCCAGAGTCCCAGGATCGAGCCCTGCCATGGGCTCCCTGTTTAGCAGGGAGTCTGCTTCTCCCTCTGCCCCTCACCTGGCTTGTGTTCTCTCTCTCTTGCTCTGTCTTTCTCTCTCTCAAATAATTAAATAAAATCTATTTTTAAAAAAGAAAGAAAGAAATGCAACATCTTTATGGGATGCCAAGATATGCATGAACTCCCCCCTCCAGTGTCTTCCTCTTGCACATCATCTGCTGATGGCACTGAACTTCTCCCAGCTCCCAGAAGACATTGCATTGTCAGGGCCCTGGGCTTCTGCTCGTTCTCTCATTTCTGCCCACTACGCTTCATCACAACCAACCCCAATCAGGTTTTACTGTCACTTTGAGCATTAAGCCTGACCTGACTTCCCTATGGGTTCTGCCAGTTGAGGTGACCATACCTGTGAGCTCCAAAACCATGCTGTGACTCAGGACCTCTGTTTCACAACCATTAGCCTGACCCCTCCCTGCCCCGAGGATCTTTTAGAGACACAGCCTGAGTTGAGCCCATCTTTGTTTCTCTGGAGCCTAGCAGAGCCTCTGGCTGGTACATACATTCAGAAAATGAGTACTGGGTGCATGCATAAAGGATGGAGAGATGTGAGTGAGCAAGCTTCTTTTTCTGTCCCCCACTTGCCACGGCTGTGACTCTCACTGTATTCCTCAGGACCCGAGAGACTCCCTCACTCCCTTCCCTACAAAACAGAATGTAATCCGGCATGATTCAAAAGGCACCTGAATCGCTTCAGGGTCATTATTATGAACATCAATTATCCCAATAGCAGCCAAGAACAGATGCAAAACTTAATAGAGTTTTCTGGATGACAGAATGCTGGATAAACAAATCTAGGCTGATTATATAAAGAAAGAAACCAGAATGTGGAAACATGAAGATAGTTGGTCCTGAGCTGTAAGGCCGTGGTCTGGGGAGTTGTAAATCTGAGAAATCCTCCATGATCCCTATGCTGACCACAAAAATCAGGCAGAATTTGCTACTGGGCTGCAACAAGTAAATCCAAATGAACACTCCATTAGTTGGGGATCCAAATGCTCAATTAGCATTCCGGAACATACTCGGAGTTTCAAAGAGCCTAGCACTGTCGTGTCATTACAAGGAGGGAAATCTTATCCCAACAAGCCTCTTTCATTATCCATCGCTGTGAAAAGCCCTCCACGAGGTTCTGGGAAATACTCGACCTCCCTATGTACCAGGCCTCTTTCCAGCCAAGAATGGTCATGTGCCTCTCTGGTTTCTTTTAAAAGCTCTGGAGCTATTCACCTTGCTCTTCAGTGAGATTTCATTGCCCTTTGATATGTAAGTTTTCATTACACAGGATTTGCTAATTTTTTTAAAATAGATTTTACTGGCAAGCCTGCCCATGACTGCAGTGGGCTCATCGGACGAATTTTGACACATCTGTCATCTTCAGTAACTATGCAAGCACTGTGAATGAAACGCAGAGCCCAGAAATGCATCCCTGCGGTGAGCAAAGGGAGCCTCGCCCCAGCTTCTGCTCTGACAAAGAGAATCCACCTGCACATTTCTCGCTTAACAATAGGTAGTTGGGAACAGATAATGGGGAAACAGATAATAGGGTTTCCGATAGTGGATTTGCAAACCTCGTCATATTGCAATAACAGTAAAACGAGAAGTCTCGCTACTAAAATAAATATTTTGAGCTTAGGGTTGTTGAAATTAAATTTCAGAAAGGGAGAAAATCTGTACGTGCTGTGTGTATGTGTATTTGTGTATGTCTTCATGGGTTTCCAAGCAGCACCGAAGAACCACGTTCATCCATAACCCCTGTAGCCACTGTGAACAATGTCCTTCACGTGAGTTTAATTTGCTTTGTAAATACAAGTGTAATTGGTATTTAAGGGGCCATTCTAAATTGCCATCACCCCCTCTGCCTGAGCATGAGTAATCTAATTTTTCTGCAGAGCGTGCTGCGGTGTGATTGACAGGTCTCCCAGGACCGTCTTGTATGTCAGCATCAGTGAAAATGAGTTCTGAAGTATAGTCACACCCCCACGCACTCGTGGAATCCCAATCACCCACGACTCCTAAATCCATTTGCCCCGTGCCTTGTTGCTGACAGATAATATATTCATTTGCTTCTGGCTAAAAAAAAAAAAAAAAAAGGAGTGAGAAACCGCTGGTGCATATTGATGACATCCTCAAGGAGCGGTAATTGGGAGGAGTGGCCCGCCATTCCTGTGTATGCCAGGGGACCTCAAGCGGCTGTCGTTCTTCTTCACTCTGCAGCCAGCTGGAAAAAATGAACCCCCAAACCTTCGGGTGATTGAACCACTCTCCCTCTTGTTAGAACTGGGAAATTAAAATCCAGCACCTTGACAAAAAGGGAATTTGCTTGCAAGTGCCACTAAGTATTTTAACTGAGCCCTAAATATCATCAGATTAAAACTGTGCCCAGAGAGGAAAATGTTAGTTTTAGAATGGACTTCTATCATGTTTGATTAACACGCAATACATGTGTGTTCTTCTGTGTTTAAATATTTAACACAGGAATTCAAAAAGCAAAATCACACACTCAGACTTCAGTGTTAAAGGGTAAGACTAAGTCTGCTTATGGAGGAACTGGCCACAAGGAAATGTGAGCTCCAGCTCATTGAAGAAATAGCAAAGTACCCTTAGACCCAATTGTTCCCTCTTTGTGAGTTAATCTTAGGAGTTAGCTTAATGCTATCCGCATTCAGTACTGAATGGACTCACAGACTATGGACTGGTAAGGAAGGGTCCATAGTTGCATATTTAGTTGTCTGTGCTAAAGAACCAGGGACTTTTTTATGCCTGCGTGAATTATGTGGGATAAAATGTTTGCACTGGTATACACCGATTTTGTTTTCTATCAAGAAAATTAGTTCATATGTTTGGGTTACATTATTTTATACACGACAGCTATTTTTTTTTTAAATAATTCCAACTGTTGGAGTATCTGAGAAAGGATGGCTTTGTGTGATAAAGGACAGGCCACTGCTGCATATATAGTGCAACTCTTACTCATTTTTTTCATCTCTGCAGAGTATTTAGTGTTTAACAGGTGCCCAATAAACTATCAGTTGAAATGGCAAATGAATCAAGTTACATAGAGAAAATAAGCTCTCTCGCTGCATATACTATTTTAGGAAGTCCCAGAATATATCTGAAACAATCCAATGAGGGGCTCCTGGGTTGGCTAAGCGACTGCCTTTGGCTCTGGTCATAATCTCAGGGTCCTGGGATCGAGCCCCACATTGGGGTCTCTGCTCTGCCTGGAGCCTGCTTCTCTCTCTCCCTCTGCCCCCACTCCTGCTTGTGCTCTCTCTGTCTTGCTCTGTTCTCACTCAAGTAATTAAATAAAATCTTTAAAAAAGAATGAAATAACCCAGTGAAATTATAATGTACTGGACACTGACATTAAATTAATTGAAGAGAGCTCTTATTCTGTGCTTTGTCATCGAATGTCAAAGAGCATAATTGTCAATTACCAAACACTTTCCGAGAGGGGAGACTCACTGCATGTCTTCGGTGGTTTTGCAAGGGGTCAGATTTGTTGCTTTCGCTGAGTCTGTCCATCACCATCCTCCATAGGGCACATTAGTCCTCTCCCCTCACTTAGTCACCACTCCAGAGCTGGTCTCAGAGCCCAAGCCTGGAAAATGAAAAAGCCACCAGCAATATCAAAAAGCACAGAAATGTGTCAGTAACCATTTATGCCTAACTGGATGAATGTGGTCCTTCCCAGGCAGAAGCCACTTCCAAGAACTTTCACACATGCATCTTCCAATCCAATCTAATTCCTCCCTCTTCCCCATCATTATTTCTCCATCATGCATACGAACCACAGAGCATGAATGTGTCTGTATATATGTGAATATGAGTGCGCACATATTTGCACATATAACTTGCCTTTTCTTTTACAATTCCAACTGCATAAGATCAATGAAATTGTGTAAAAATGCCATCTCATTTTATTACAAAGACCCCAAAGTGCAATTGCATGGTGGACATAACAGTTTAGCATAGAGATAATGTAACTGCAGGAATTGCTTTAGAATGAAAGAAAATTAAAATCATGTGTTTGGTTTTTTCTTCATTAGGGTAAAACACACATAATATGAAATTAACCATTTTGAAGTGTACAACTCAGTGGCGTTTAGTACATTCACAATGCTGTACAATAAAAATTATATATCCTTAGGGACCCACAACTCAACAGTGGTTAAGAGAAAGGCTTTTGAAATCACACAGCTCAGATTTGAATTTCAGTTCTACTGAGCACAAGTAACAAAACCACTGGGTCCCAAAGGACACCAACATCACAAGGATAGTCCAAGAGCTAAATACCAAGGGATTGTGTGTCCAAACCTTTATGAGAGTCCTTCATACATGTGCATTGCTGTTATTATTTGAGACTACCTCTGGCATAAAAATGGGATTTATTTATTTTTTTTAAAGATTTTATTTATTTGACAGAGAGAAACACAGCCAGAGAGGGAACACAAGCAGGGGGAGTGAGAGAGGGAGAAGCAGGCTTCCCGCCGAGCAGGCAGCCCGATGTGGGACTCGATCCCGGGTCTCCAGGATCATGACCTGAGCCGAAGGCAGTGGCTTAACCAACTGAGCCACCCAGGCGTCCC
>PITA01010583.1:0-70938 GCA_004023965.1 Spilogale gracilis
TTTTTTAATATAATTTGAATAAAGGGAGAGATTACACATATAATACTGAAGAGGAAGTTGGTTACATGATCTCAATCAAGTATTATAGACTCTAAGTTTATATCTAGATTCTGATAGACAGAGAGCTCCATTCAGCATCTTTTTAAAAATGTTTTTAAAGATTTTATTTATTTGAGAGTGAGAGCATGCAGGAGAGCAGAAGCAGGGGGAGGGATAAAGGGAGAGAGAGACACAGAGCCCATACTGATCAGGAACCACACACACACAATGATGTAGGGTTCTATCCCACCATCTGAGGACCCTAAGATCTGACCTGAGCCTGAGCCACCAAAGGCAGACACTTAATCAACTCAGCCATTCAGGTATGCCTCTATTTAGGATTTAAATAAAATTCTTAAAAACTATGAAGAACACTAAGAAAAAAAGAGGCATTGTAAAATAACATTTGAATCATCTTCAAAGTTTATGCTTATAGCCAATTCTTAAAAATTAAGACTCAATACATATAATCATTTTGACAGAAATCTTCTTTTTGCTTGTTGCATTTGTATTACCTCTAAATATGTGCTTCTAGAATTAGCAAAAGTTAAACCATAGTTTTCAATTTCAAGCAACAAATATTTTTAGAAATTGTGTGAAAGAGATGAAATCAACTTAATATTTTAAAAGTTAAAAAATAAAACATCGCAACCATCTAAGCTAATTAAAGGGCATCTTTCTTGGAAGTTTCTGATTGGGAAGGATTTTATGATTTCTATATAATCAGTAATCTGTACCTACATAACCAGTCCTTAAAATTCTTGGTATCTCACTTTGGCTTTTTATTTTAATCATTCCCTGATGTAACTAGACGATATCACTAGGAAATATTGCCAGGAAAGTTAAATCTGAACAATTTGAATCAAGTCCCATTCATCTACACTATCTCAGAGAAAGGACAGTTGTCCATTTTCCTATTCTGCAGACTTCATATCTGTAGCATGAACTTGCACATACATGTCCAAACACTGACACACAAGCCCATCCTCCATAGATGGGAAGGCATTTTCACTCCACTGATAGGTGAGTCTCCTTGATAGTTAATGCAAGAGTGTATTTACATTTCCAAGCTATTTTCTCAAGCCGCGCATTCTCCTCTTTACCCTCTAGTGTTTTAAAGTCTGTTTTGAGAAATAGTGATGAAAAAACACAGGGTGGTACCCAAAACCCTTTTTACACATTGAATAAAATATTTTTTAAAGAAAATTGATAGAAAATTATAACTAAGAAGTAGTTTCCTCCATGTACAGATATATTTTGGATTTGTAATTATCTGATAATGCTATAAAAATAAATGTACATATTTTAAAGGACATATTTTACAAATTGGAAAATTTATAATTATCTGACAAGAATATAAAAAATAATGACATAGTCTTAAAAAAGGCAAAATATAAACTTGTTTTTGAGTCCATATCCATTTAACTAGCCTAACAGTCATAATGATGCAGAACCCAGTAGATAGGTAGATTCTCAAGTTAAGTCATAATTAAGCTGTATTTGGCAGGAATTGGTGGGTGGGGAGTCATCTTCCTCTTTTACTCCCCTTGCTTACTACAATCTTTAATGCTTTGTGGAAGATTAATGTTAATAGATGTTTATGGAATGTAAGTGAATATTTGCTGAATGAACGAATGATTAGGGCAACTATATGTGGATGGATGACATAAAGTAATGAGGTAAGAAGGTTCTCAGGTGACACTTCAAGAAAGGCATCTAGAAGAGAAAGGATAGTAAGAGGAAAGAAGATCTTGCTACAGGTCAGAAACAGTGCATGGAAATAGCTCAGACAGTGCCTGAGATTGAGGCTCAGGTAATTAGTGTTGAATGACCTCAGAACTCGGTCCTTTTATTCATTCCATTACCTGTGAGACAACACAATACTTGTTTTCTGGTGCATGACTGTGTGCATATGTTCGTGCATGCGTGTGTGAAAAGGATCGGGAATAGAATTATAGCTTCAAGTCTGTGTGTATGCATAGAAAACAATGTATCAATTTGCTGGAAGGATACACTCATAATTATTTTTTTTCTGCATTGACCTTCTGTCTCCAAACTAATGATTTGTTTATTGAACAAGTACAAATTAGGGGCATAAATTGTGGTTATGTTGTATCTTTGTTACAAAGGGTAATTTTAAAAATATCACTGCAGTGTTAAATCTAAGGATGCCAGGCTCTTAAACATTAAATAACATCTTGCTACTCAGAGAGAGACAAAATGAAGGATTAGTTATCTGCTTATACAACAGAAATAGCTAGTCTACTCCATGTAAAATTTAGAACACATTAAAAGCCTAAAAAGGTATTATATATATTTTTTGTCTGGCATGCAATCACTCACAGAAATAATCACAAAATTGCAATCATTGCTCCTAAGTTCACTGACAATGATGCATGGGGTTGTCCTTTCCACACGTTTCCACACTGTAATCAGCACCCTGGGTGCAGCAATCAGGAATAGGTTGGTGCTCTCTGAGTTGACACTTAAGATAAGTCAACTCTAAAAGGTCAAGTCACATTTTATTGCGAACACTGGATACAACAACTTTTGACTGCAACTATGACCAAAGTTCACATTCTTCTGCACATAGGAGGATAGATAACTTCCAGAAGTGAGTTCCCTTTCAACATTACCACTCAAAAGCTAGAATATAGCTTCAAACATAGAGGTCAAAATCCAGTTTACTGCACTATTCTCTTTACTTACTCACAAATAGGATCCTACAATTTAGCATTTATTTAATTATAATATATATTGCAGCTTTAGTTTATTGTGATTACATTTTATTATAATGATAATTCCTTGATAGCATTAAGCTTTTTTTTCTGTCCAAAACAACACAGATGGAAAGATATTCCATACTCTTAGCTTAGAAAAAAATTATTGTTAAAATGTTTCTATTACCCAAAACATTCTACAGATTCAATGTAATCCCTATCAAAATACCAATAGGATTGTTCACAGAACTAGAACAAACAATCCTCAAATTTGTGTGGAATCACAAAAGGCCCCAAATAGCCAAACAATGTTAAGGTATCACAATTCCATATTTCAAGATATATACAAAACTGTAGTAATCAAAATAGGATAATTATAACACAAAAATAGATATACAGATCAACAGAACAGAATAGAGAGCCCAGAAATAAATCTACACTGTTATGGTCAATTAATCTATGGAGGGGGGACTAGAATATACAATAAGGCAAAGACAGACTCTTCAACAAATGATGCTGGCAAAACTGGATAGTTATAGACCAAAGAATGAAACTGGATGACTTTCTTACATCATACACAAAAATAAATGAATTAAAGACCTAAATGTGAAACCTAATATCATAAAACTAGAAGAGCATACAGGCAGCAATTTCTCTTCAACAAACATAGCAATATTTTTCTAGATAGGTCACCTGAGGCAAGAAAAACAAAAGCAAAAATAAACTACTGGGCCTACACCAGAATAAAAAGCTTTTGTGCAATGAAGAAATTATCAACAACAATAGCAACAATAAAACCCTACTGAATGGGAGAAGCTAATTAGAAATGATATATCTGGTAAGGATTAATGTCAAAATATATAAAGAACTTATACAACTCAACACCAAAAAACACAAGGCAATTAAAGAGTGGACAGAGGGCTTGTATAGACATTTTCCCAAATAAATGCATAGAGCTGTATATGAATATGCCTTTGATATTATGTAAGTTTTAAAAAAAATATCCACAGCTGTACTGACAGATAATTAGGAGAAGCATTTTCATTTCCATTTTATAGGAAAAACAAAAAAACAAAAAACAAAAAACAAAAAACAAACCCTGAAGCTCAGAGTCATGAATTGACTGAATCAGGCCACAAGGGGAGTACACAGTGGAGCAGAATTGTACCTCTATCATTTGAATCTGAGTCTGGTATTACGTTTTCTATAAACTTTTGCTCCCAGAGCTCTCCAGTAATTTTTTTTTCTTTTTTTCTTTATTTTAACAGATTAATGCTGGATTTTAAAAAAAGGTATAATATCACATCTCATTCAACTAACTAATTCTTTTAAATTGAATTCCTAGAAACAAATCTGAACCTAGAATCTTTATTGAAATGTGAGGAAATTCTGCTAATATAATTCTACGTGGCTTCATGGAAAAGACTTTTTAATTAGTAAAAACAGAGCAATTGTTTTATTTCATAGACTTTGAAAATTAGGTAACTACAGATCATTTATGTTTCAGTTAACCATACTAGATGACCTATTCTTGGGGTGAGCACATTCCTTGTACCATATAAATATCTTATGGGACATGGAAGTCTCATTACTCTGTTTTGGTATGATCTAAAAATGGTTTAATAGGCTGTGGTGGTCATGATTCCATGGAACTTAATTAATTATTAATAAAGACCATTAGCTTCAGCATACACATTTTTCACATCTCTAAAGCTTTCAGGTAAATAAATTCTCAAAAAAACCCCACACACCTAGTTTTAAAATGTGTATCTCAATTTGGAGTTTAAAATGTATTCATGATAAACCTAGAAGGAACTGTGAAAGTGTCAATATACTCTATTGGCAAAGACATGCCACCAAAAATATGAGGTATTGCATAATCAATGTCAGCTTTAGTGACAGAGAAGGCTGAATTTGTCTAAATCCTGTCAACACTGACAATATTTTTCAGTAGAATTCTGTTTTAAAGATGATTTATCATCTATAAAATGATGCTACCCAGTTGTTCTCAATAAACGGAACACATTCACTATTTATAAAAGTGGCTTCAAAGAACATTGAACATATTTGTCTTATTGCACTGGGAAAATGTGACGAACATTTTCCCAGTGCAATATGGGTGATGTGAATATCTGAAAGGACCAATTTGGAATTTTTGGTTTTGTTTTTTGGTAATGAAATAATTAGCTATAGATCAATCCCAGTTTCATATTTCATATCATGTATGTTAATAAAAAGTATGTACGACTGATAACATTTAAGTTATATTTCTAAATGCAAAATTGTATATTAAATACGTATTCATTTTGGTTGTAGACATACTAGTTATCATAAATGGTTTATATTCTAGATATATAATTTAAAGAATTCCATTTCACTAGTTAGAGCACTAGCAAACTGTAAAGTATGACTCATTTTATGCAAGTTTTATTCTTAAATCTGACATATCTTCTCACAATACTATAGAAAATTATCAGGAGTTTGCTTTGGCAGCACATATACAAAAAAAAAGAAAATTATCAGAAGAAAATTTGACACATTGGTATGACTGAACACTCCTTTAAAAAGGCTCTAGCTTTTGAACAAAGAAAGAAAATATAAGGAGGAAAGTTCAATATTTCTAGAATAAAAGAATGTTATATATATAATATAATATAATATAATATAATATAATATAATATAATATAATATAATAAATATATATATATTAGGTTATAAGAAGAAAAATTGAAAGTCTTACATTCTAATGGCTCCATGATGGGCATGGTAATAAAAAAGCTTTATGAAGATTAGAAAACAAACAAACAAAAAAAGTGGTGTGAACAGCCTTGAGTGTATTCCATGAGTTCCTGAAGAGAGAAAGTAGAGGCAATCCATCTAAGTCTTTATGGTGCCTGTTCAGTGATTGACCTCTATCTTCCTCAGATGAATATGGGCCCCAGCTAGGGAAACTGTTTCTAGTCTTTTCTGCTCCAGATCTCTTAGTCAGTGACGCCTTAGGGAAATCCACATGGAATCTTCCTTCTGTCCCAGGCAGATAGTATTGTTAAATATTGTAAATGCTGCAGCTAGTGCACCTCAGATAAACTCTACCTATGCCCGTTTATATATGCCTATTTTATCAAACTCAGAGCCTGTTTTGTCATTTCTGCAAAGAGCTATACTCACTTGGGAACCACAGACTCTAGCTTATGTTGCAGAATAGGTCACATTTGTACTTACAAAGATAATTTTGGTGAAATGACTGATGACAATCTTAAAATCTAGAATTCTTTTTAAAATTAATTATTTATTTCATCTGTTTTTCTAAGAACAATACACCATTTTATAATTGTTGGGATGAAAGGCTTGATATGATTTTGTTTATAGACCACTGTGTTACAGCTTAGTCAGTACACCAAATAATAAAATCTATATAATAGTCTTTGGAATCCAGAGATCAGGAAAGAAGTGGTTTTCTAAATTAAATGTGAATCTTGACTATATCAAAAGCTAATCTCAGGGCACCTGGGTGGCTCAGTTGTTAAGCATTTGCCTTAGGCTCAGGTCATGGTCCCAGGGTCCTAGAATCGAGCCCTGCATCAGGCTCCCTGCTCAGCGGGAAGCCTGTTTATCCCTCTCTCACTCCCCCTGCTTGTGTTTCCTCTCTAGCTGTGTTTCTCTCTGTCAAATAAATAAATAAAATCCTTAAAAAAATAAACTAAAACTAAATAAGACACCTAGGATGAACACATATAACACAATGTAAAATGAGTGTGATAAGAGACTGATGCACATATAATCAGTGAGTATGCCTGTGAATGCATCTGTGTTGAATACATGCTGAATTAACCTATTAAATGAAACCTGATAACTGAAATATTTTTATATTAGACAATACAAAGTATCATGCTAGAATATAACCCGTGTACTGTTTCAAGACAGAGGGAATTCAGAATTCTCATTAGGGTCCAGCCAGTGCTCTACTCTGCTACATTTGGAAAGGAGGAGTCTTCATTTATGTTTAGGGTCCTGTAAAGAAGAAGACTCCTTATATCTGGGACCATGCAGAGAAGAGAAGCAGACTGGACTGACTATGCTAGGGAATATTTGTGGAGGAAACCAGAGTTATATCCTATACCGAGAGTGTAGAGTTGAGGCTATTTTATCTGCAAGTCAAATCTTGGATCATTAAGCATTGCTCTCCAGGCCAAAGAGTGTCATCCCTATCTCTATCTCTTCAGAGCACATAAACTTTGAAATACATATACTTTGAACTTCCTATCATTCTCTCACTATCTCTACGATCAACTCTGTTTTTTAAAAATATATATCATTTATATAGATATAATGTTTAATTTTACACACAAGTATCTAGAGTATTCAACTTTTTTATGGATGGAGATTATGCCTATTTTCAATTTTTACAGTTTCCTATTTTACAACATTCTACTCATCTCAGGATTATGAATCTGTGGTAATTTTAACTTGTATGTCATAATTCATTCAAACACATAGCTGTTTTGAAGATAATTATCCATATTTTGAAAATGAAATGTTTTATTGAGTCAGATTAGATTTTTTTTTAATGTTTTATCTATTTGACAGATAGAAACACAGCTAGGGACCATGACCTGGGACAAAGACAGACACTTAAAGACTGAGCCATGCAGGCGCCTCTTATTTTTATTTTTTAAATTATATTTATTTATTTATTTAGTTAGTTAGTTAGTTAGTTAGTTAGTTAGTTGACAGAGAGACACACACAGAGAGAGAGACCATGTAGGGGGAGTGGCAGGCAGAGGGAGAAGCAGGATTCCCAGTGAGCATGGAGCCTGGCTTGATACCAGAACCCTGGGATCATGACCTAAGCTAAAGGTAGACACTTAACAGACTGAGCCACCTAGACACCCTGGGTGTCTTATTTAATGTTCTCAATAGCTGGATCTGCGAAAGGCTAAATAGTTTTGCCAAATTATGTTCCCAATATAGGATCTAGACCATAGTGTAAAGGCTTCAAATCTAGTGTTCTTTCCACTATGAACATAGTCCATATTCTGAAGTTATGTCTTTATATCTAAAGTGTTCTTTATGTTCAATTCATTCTAGATATATTTTAATGTACTCTTACAACATTTTCCCTTGAAATATCCTTGTCCTATTTTACCTTGTAAAAACGATAGATTCAATTATTTGTTGAAGTAGTCATTATTATGACCTATAAAAATTATTGAGCTTCTGGGTGACTAAGATTCTGTACAACTTTCCCTTTGAATAAGAATTATGCATTAAACTTCAAACGTTTGCTAAAAATACTCATGCTACATTGCATAGAGCAAACAACACCAATGTTGTTCAATGACACATATATAAAAAAATGGAAAATTTTATCAAGGGCAAGAAAAAAAATGAAGTTTTTATTTAAATTCTAGTTAACTAACAAACAGTGCAATATTTGTTTCAGAGGTACAATATAGTGATTCAATACTCCCATACGACACCCTGTGCTCATCACAAGTGCCCTCCTTATTCCCCATCACCTATTTCACCTGTGCCCCCTCTAGTTACCATTAGTTTGTTCTCTATAGTTAAGAGTCTGTTTTTTGGTTTGCCTCATTCTCTCTTTTTTCCCATTTTCTTGGTATTTACCCAAAGACTACAAAAATACTAATTCAAAGGTATATGTATACCTTAAGGTTTATAGCAGCATTACCTACAATAGCCGAACTATAGAAATAGCCCAGGTGTTCCTCAGCTGAGGAGTGGATACAGAAGTTGTATTCATACAAAGGAATGTTGTTCAGCCATAAAAAGAATGGAATCTTAACATTTGCAGTGATGTATACAGAGCTAAAGAGGATTATAATAGGCAAAAAGTCCATCGAAGAAAGACAAATACCATATGTTTTCACTAATTGTGGATTTTAAGAAATAAAGCAAATAAACAAAGGCAAGACAAGTTTTAAAAAGATGAGAAAATTAATTTAAGGCAACTTTTGTTTCTTTTCAATTTTCAAAATTGTGATAATATGCATAACACAAAGTAACAACAGACAGTTTTTAGGCACTCAGCCTAATACAGTGTTGTATGCCAGGAGGCATGAACAAACAAAGGTAAATAGGCATGTTTTCCTCCCAAGAATAATATAATTTATTTCCTTATATAGTACAGAAATATATATAATGATTACATTTTCAAATAAATATGTTACTCAAATATATATATAAAGTATCTCAAATATTTATAACTCAAAATATATAAATGTATAAATGTATATATCTCATTAATGACCATCAAGCAAATATTAGGAGCTATCTTGGTTTCTTGAGTATATTAGCGCTAATCTGCAAAGTAATCATCTAAGGCACTCATTCATTTTGCCATTTTATGGATAGTGAAAGAGACTCAGAATAAATTAATTTTCGGAAATCACAACCATTAACTCTACTAAACCATGCTAATTTTCTTATATACAGTTATGGGAAATCATGATTTCATTGAGGTAGTCCATAAATAATGTTCCAGGATGGTTCATAGAGAAAGAGATAATGAAAGAAATTGAAAAAGAATTCAAAGCTTTAGCCTTCACATTTCAATAAATTATTTCATTGTTGAGTATTATATTCTCCTGTGCTACTCAAATATCTTGTTTTGCACACTGAAAATATCTTTTTATTACTCCTGAAAATGATGTATTACAAAAATAAATAATGAGAAATGGAAATGGTGAGACAAAATGAAAATTGAGAACCGCAGTTATATAAAAAATTATATACTTAAGGAATATTGATTAGAGAACAGTTAATTCTAAAAATCAAACCTGTCTCCATGAGTAGTTTAAATTTCCTGGATCTCAAATAAAACTTAGAGAAGCCCAAGGTGTTGAAATTACTACGATTTAAAGATCTTATTGAGGGCATGTGCACCTGAGAGTACAGGGAGGAGTAGAGGGGGAGGAGAGGGACAAGTGGACTCTACGCTGAGCATGGAGCCTGACCTGGGGCTGACCTGAGGACCTTGAGATCATGACCTGAGCTGAAGTCAGATACCTAACTGACTCAGCCACCCAGGTACCCCGGTCAGTATTATTGACTGTATTTACATATGGTCATCAAGTCCCTTAAACAAAAGACTGTTCTTTTGGATTGCCACTCCTATCAATCAGATACATCTAATAGTCAATCAAACAGTCACCTGGAGAGAGCAGCTCACCAATGTTTGGCAGGAATAAGGGGATGAAACAGTGAACCATTTTGACAGACAAAACATGCAGCTTTATTTGTGTTCCAACGACGATATGAGAGGAAACAGAGCACTGAGAGTGTCCAGAGGCTGTGCCGGTAAAACAAGAAGTAAAATATGAATGCTCAGTTAACAGAAAATGTCACATATAGGGAAATATATTTGATATTTATTTATCCACAGTATGAATGAATGATGCTTCAAGACTATGAAACAAATGTCAATTGTTTGCCATAACCATGTATGACACACATATATTTTAAAATATTATATGTATAATATTTATTTAATAATGTAAATATACATATGTATTATATATGTGCTGTTAATATGATAGATTCTGGGGCACCTGGGTGGCTCAGTTGGTTAAGCAACTGCCTTCGGCTCAGGTCATGATCCCGCATCTCCGGGATCGAGCCCCACATCGGGCTCCCTGCTCAGCGGGAAGCCTGCTTCTCCCTCTCTCACTCCCCCTGCTTGTGTTCCCTCTCTGGCTGTGTTTCTCTCTATCAAATAAATAAAATCTTAGAAAAAAATATGATAGATTCTTATTTGCTTTAATTTTCTGAAGTTTGCATGTATAACTTCTGCACAAGAAAGGGTTAAAGAATAAAGCCCTCATCTATTAATACTTATGTTACTGTTTGGATGAATGCTTCACAAACTAAGAGTGACAGTCCCCTGCGGGCCTTTTACAAACATGGATGTGCCAATGGCAAAGCCTTCCTGTCAGTACCTTTCGGTGGACTCCTGGGTCTGGGCATGTATTTGTATACCTGAGCATTCCCACTAGGAAGGGCTTTTATTTTTTTCTCACAAGAATAGCCCATGGGTCTTGTTATCTAACCACTTTTTTTTTTAAGCAATTCTCACTCTGTAAAACTCCTTAGTTGTGAGATCCAGAGGAAAAATTAGGAAATATTTTATTTAAAGAAATCACAATAATTGAGTGACTAGAGTGGGGAAATAAATTGAGAAAAAGAAAAAAAAATGAAGACATATAAAGGTCAAGAAATAGAATGAGAACAATTGTTTTAAGTTATTATAGTAATAAAATGACTAGTATTAAAGGTACAAAAAGAAGATTAAGAATGTCTAAAATATTAAGCCATGTATATTTTGGGAAATAGTTAGCAGAGTAGGAAGTGTTTCAAAAGATGGCTAAGATTGACCAGGTAGCTTACAATTGGAAGAACAATTCCTCTTAGGGACAAAAATTCCCTAGTCGATGTGTCTCTTGGAGAAGGGTGAAGTCTGTTTGTCAGATAAACAAAGTGAGGAAAAGAAGGTCCTTATTCCTTTATACAATAACAGTCAAGCTTCTGTGCAGGATTCTGCAAGATGTTGAAAAGATGAAAACAAGAAAAAGTGGCCCAGAGAGAGAAAAATGGGACCACTGTGAAATGAAAGCAGCAGTTTAAATATCCTATGACAATGCTTTTAATAAAGATTTGTAATTTTAGTTTCCAATTTCAAGTTAATTCCTATTTGCACGGATCATCATTATCTTCCACATAACCTCAATTTTCACAAAATTCTGTCTCCCCCAGAATTCCTGCATTAGCAGCATTTGGGGCAACAAAGAAATGGGGACTCTATTCCCCAGCAGAAGTAGAGAGAAGGCAGTAGCCCTTAGAGCTAAAGGTAAGACTTATGACCTGGTAAGCAGAAGATTCCTCCAACTTTCTTTCTTTCCTTCTTTCCTTTCTTTCCTTCCTTCTTTCCTCCCTTCCTTCCTCCCTTCCTCCCTCCTTCCCTCCCTTCCTCTTTCTTTCTTTCTTTCTTTCTTTCTTTCTTTCTTTCTTTCTTTCTTTCTTTCTTCCTTCCTTCCTTCCTTCATTCCTTCTTTCTTCTTTCTTTCTTTCTTTCTTTCTTTCTTTCTTTCTTTCTTTCTTTCTTTCTTTCTTCTTTCTTCTTTCTCTTTCTTCCTTTCTCTCTCTTTCTTCCTTTCTCTTTCTTTCTTTCTTTCTTTCTTTCTTTCTTTCTTTCTTTCTCTTTCTTTCTTTCTTTCTTCCTTTCTTTCTTTCTTTCTTTCTTTCTTTCTTTCTTTCTTTCTTTCTTCCTTTCTTTTTTCCTCTCTTCCTTTTTCCTTCCTTCCTCCTTCCCTCCCTCCCTCCCTCGCTCTCTTTCTTTCTTTTTTCTTTCTTCTTTTTTTCTTTCTTCTCTCTCTCTCTCTCCCTCCCTCCCTCCTTCTTTCAATCAAATTAGCTAAGCATCTGCGATCTTCACCAATGCCTATGGTATATAATCTTGTCACAAGGCAGGTCCAGAAGTGACTGAGGCCGTTTTGGACATTTGAAACTCATTTAACAGAATACCCTTTCCCCAGTATCCCACAGTGGTAAACCCCAAACAGCCACCCCTTCTAAGCCATTTTGCTTAAAATTAGCTGGTTAGCTCCAGCAAGCTTCAGAACATTCCTTCAGAGCTGTTTTTCTGACTAGTGGGAATTTCTCCTTGGTCATCCCTGGGCTCATGAGAAGATGGGGTCTTTGTTTGAATCAAAAGCCAAGTTTGAAAATAATTTTCCTCCTCTATGATAATGTCCTCATCAGAAGAATCATTACCCCAGGGGTCTCATGATTTAGGGTCTCAATTCTCTTGAGGCCTAGTAGTTGTTACTCTAGTGTGCAGTAATCTGTGTTCATACATCTTTGCCACCTTACATACCATAATTTCTAACTGCTTCTCTTGCTTTTGAATTTTATTGGACATAATGTTTGTATTAGAGGAATATAAAGCTCATACATCCTTTTCCAAAGCCAGTGTTTCCTGGGTCTGTTCCAATTCCCTTCCAACTCATGATCCCTTTTCTGTGATGTATCTTTAGGCAAGGATCAGTGGCCAAGCGACTGCTACAATGGCATATTCACTTTCCCTTCTCTACTTCTTTTCTCTACTATTTTGAATAGGGTATTTAACCATTTCTTGTTTTAGGAGAGTCCCTGTACTCATACATTGGTCCAAAATGCTCAAAAAAACTGACCAAGGACCCCCCATATGGAGGTGGCTGCCCAACCTGGTTTTACCCCTACCTCCAGTGGGCTCTCAGGCTCCACACTTCCCCACACTGGCCATGGACAAGGAGTTTTCCCCTGACATAGTTCCTTTATGCATGCTTGCTTAGTTTTTTTCCGTATCCTGCTGACTATGCAAGTTATTTCAAGATGGAAGAGGGTAAATAATGTACTCTCCAGACTGAGAAGACATTTTAATACTGAAAAACCAACAAAACCACTCTATAACATTGATACAGAGTCTTATTCAGGGTAGCTTCCATGGAAACTGCATCTGCCTGGCAATCAGGCAGATGCACGACCTGGCACTAGACAGCTACTCTCAGCCCCTCCTCTCTGTTCCCACCTGGACTGGAATCCCCAGCCCTTCTAGAGTGATAATGATGGTGGGGAAGTCACAGGGTAGGTAAATATGGCTGCACCTTATGTGAGCCAGAGGATCTCTTCTACTTATCTAAAATGGCACCATCTATGCACCAGAGGGGAAAACAAGATGGAAGGTCAAAGATGAAGTCAGAGTTGTTACAATACATAACACTGAAAAGCTAAAAACTTTTCCTCTTATACTAGGAACAAAACAGGGTTGTCCACTCTCACCACTTTAATTCAACATAGTATTAGAAGTCCTAACCAGGGCAACTATTCAAGACAAGGAAATAAAAGGCATTAAAATCGGAAAGAAAGAAATAAAACTATCACTATTTGCAGATGAAATGTTATTACATATAAGAAATTCTTAAGACTCACCAAACACTGTTAGAATTAATAAAAGAATTCAGTAAAGTTGCAGGATAGAAAATGAATTTGCAAGAGTCCATCGCATTTCTATAATGTAACAACAAATAACCAGAAATTACACAAGATAAATCTATTTTTTACCAGGAAGAAATAGTACAAAACAGGTTAACACTAATCAATTCCTATCACTTGATTCCTATTAGTTCCTATCACTGTTATCTTATGTTCAATTAGATTACTTTTTTACCTTTCCAGGGAATAGTTGGTCAATATAGTTACAAGAAGTTGATATTTGAGGAAAAATTGATTCAATTGGTTTCCTTTTTTCATTTGCTTGTTTAAGTTTTATTTAAGTTTAGTTTACATACCATTAATTCACTTAAGTGTCCATTTCAAACCATTTCAATTATATGGATCTATCTAAGGCTGTAACAAATAGTGTAACTAATATAGAAAGCCAATCTATATTTTTTTTCTCATTAGAACTATATCCATAACAATTAAATTCTATAGATATTATTAATTCAGTTGATGTAAATAGGACATGATGATCTCCTTGTGATGGAGTAGGAGAGTCATCTGACATCTATAGGGTTGATAGGGTATTTGCTACATCTTGAGAGCTAAACTTATTTTTTAGATATACATTTTCAATGGACTGTCAGATAAAATAATCTTTGGTTTAATTCTATGATCTCCCCAAAATATTGACAATTAATATATCTTTTGATATTTAAGTCAGTGTGAAAAATCTCCTTTCCTAGTTTAGTGTTGGCACTAGAACTGTAAAATAGCTATTCATATACAGAGAACACTGTGCATTTCCCCTGGATCCTGGATTTTGGGTTGAGAGGAATGAAAGTAGTCTAGGGGAATCAGCTCTCCACCTATGTGCGCAGCACTTTGTGTGTTGTGAAGGTGATGAACCAGTCTGCAAAGCACATTTCACAAAGGTCAGGTATCAGCTGGATTATCAACACGATGTCAGTGTTTACACAAAAATTACTCAGAGGAACTTCACTGCCATGCCTTTACTCACCAGTCTCTTCCATGTGACTTCCATCCTATGTACTCATTGTCATATGATTACAAGATAGCTGCTATACATATGAATAATGTTTAAATCCAAAAGACAGGAGGGCAAAGTGAGGAAGCTTCGGCACCTACGTAGAAAAACCAAAAACCCTCCAATGGTCTTTCTTTTGTATTTCCCTGGCTAGAACAATGTCATAGTCGTTACAAGGAAGCTGGGAAATTCAGCTTTTTAACTGGGTATGTTACAATGAGCAAAATTAGAGTTCTAATAAGACCAGCAAAATGAGAAATTGATATTAAGTGGACAATCACTAGTGTCTAGTACAGTTGGTTAACTGTTTACTTCTTACGTGCTACACAAAACGGATTTCTTGTGTTAATCCCCATACACTTTGCTACATTTCAGGAGCTATTTAGAATTCTTCCCTAAAGAAAATAAAGTGGAAAAAAAAAAAAAGAAAAGAAAGTGAGATGTTTCTTTCAGTAATTTGGCAACATGACATAGTTCTGAATTAATGCATGATTTCTTCTCCAAGAAAAGCAAATTCTTTAGCATTGGGCTTACTAATTATTTTTAAAAGTCTATTATGCAGCTAATTATAGGAAATTATTTAAAAATGCATTTGTACAATCATTCTTATTATATCAATTAGAGTAGATTATGAATAAGTAAAAATGACAAAATATATTCTCCTATGGACTTTTTTCCTTATGGAGATTTTGTGGACTATAAATTAAATATTTTAACTGCTTAGCTATTAATAAATATAAAATATTGATTTGGGGAAAAACTATTTTCAAGTAGATTTTTATTTGGAATTATGCAAAATTAATATCTATAAATTAAATACTTTAACTGCTTAGCTATTAATAAATATAAAATATTGATTTGGGGAAAACTATTTTCAAGTAGATTTTTATTTGGAATTATGCAAAATTAATATTAAAACCCATAAAACTTTTAAAAAGAGTTGCTCTACATCTTTTATCCAAACATACACAGTGATCTTCCACAATTTTTGGTTCACTGTTGAAATAAAATAAAATAGAGGTTTTATAGAGACAGAGTTGTTGATTAATTTAATTACATCATGTACACAGGGCAAAGAATGTTGAAAACCTTGTTCTCAATTACATCCTAAGAAATTCACTGAGGCCTTCCACTAAGTGTATTTTTTATAGCTGACTGCTTTTTGCTACAAGATGTTAAGAAAAGGTCTTTTTTGAGAAGCAGAGCTATTGTTGGTCAAGACCTGTGCATTAATAACAATTGGTTCATGGATAGCATGCCACTTAATCTTATCCAGAGATACTATTTAAGTTGAAACAGTCAATTCTAAAGATAAAAAGTTGGTTATTTTTATGTCTAACTTACTTCCTTTAAAACTGTCATTCGAAGTTTTCTGCAAGTGTATTTGTCTTAATAAAAATTATCGTAAAACTTTCTTTAAATGCTTGAAAATAACATAAATAAATAAATAAATAAATAAATAAATAAATGCTTTAAAATAAATGTGATTTTGGGGGCTTCTGGATGATTCAATTGTTAAGTGTCTGTCTTTGGCTCAGGTCATGAACCCAGAGTCCCAGTGTCCAGCCCCGCATCGGGCCCCTCTTCTAATAGTCTTTATTAGGAATAGCAAAAACTCACTATGAGTACCACTTACATAGATACAGAGATGCCATTATTGACTACTGCTGATTTATATGTTTCTTATAAACTATGATCAAATTCACCACTGTTAATGTTATGAATGATTGTAAATAAAGCACATCTGGGATTTTATAAACCAGCACATCTCTCAGTTTTCCCTGACACCATGTTGATAATACAGATTTTCAGGTTTTCTGAAGTTACAATCAGATGGATTCAATAATTTGTGTGAAATAAGCAGAGGCATAACATATATGCAGTAGCTGACACAAAGTAATTAATAGATTATTGACTGAAAAAGCAGAGAGAAGCATCAAATGGCTATAAACATCATGGCCATTAAGATATTTGCATTCTTTTTTTTTTTAAGATTTTTATTTATTTGATAGAGAGAAACACAGCGAGAGAGGGAACACAAGCAGGAGTAGTGAGAGAGGGAGAAGCAGGCTTCCCACCAAGCAGGAAGCCCGATGTGGGACTTGATCCTGGGTCTCCGGGATCATGACCTGAGCCGAAGGCAGTCGCCTAACCGAGCCACCCCGGCGTCCCAGATATTTGCATTCTTAATTCAAAACTGCACACCCACCTCTTGTGTAACCCCCTAATTCTGTTCTAAAGACCCTGGGCGTCAACTGGGTGGCTTAGCTTAAGCAGCTGCCTTCAGATCAGGTCCTCACCCAGGATCAAGTCCTGCATAGGGCTCCCTGCTCCTGCGGGGCTGGACCCAGGGGCTCTGGGATCATGACCCGAGCCCTCTCTCACTCCCCCTGTTTGTGTTCCCTCTCTAGCTCTCTTTCTCTCTGACAAATAAATAAAAATATTAAAAATAAATAAATACCCTAGAAAGATAGATGGTGAATTTCTGGCTTTCTCTTAGAACTAAGTCAAAGGAAGTGGTTCCTCCTCTTTTTTTTTTTTTTTTTCCAAATTGTTACTTAAATTTTTTTTTCCAGTGTTCCAAGATTCATTCCCCATTCCCCACACCCAATGCTCCATGCTTTAGGTGTCCCCAGTACCCACCACCAGGCTCTCCCATCCCTCCATCCCCCTCCCTCCAAGTCCCTCAGTTTAAAAGTGCCTCAATCATTCAGCTTCTGCTGTCACCACCTGACAGAAACTTCATAGGTTCTAAAGAGGCATAAAAACCTTGAATATATTGATTTATTTTTTATGCAATTGACACTCTATTAACTGGATTAAGATCAGCCCAGATTTATTGATTTGGTTTCTCTGACCATTTCTCCTGGCTTTCTAACTCATCAGCTTCCTCAACATGCCCTGCGTAGGGTTAAATGTTTTCATGAACATGAAAATGGTTACTTCACTTACTAACTCTGAAAGTATTCTCTTGCCTAATTAAAATAAATATCTTCAAATAGAATTATACTCATTAAGCTTACATTAACAGGTTTTTCTACATGAATATGGACAGTAATATTATGTTTTTATTTCATTATCATCTCCTTTAGTTTATTCTTCCATAGTTTTCTGCATCTTTTAATTGCAATGTTAAGATATCACTTTTTAATGGGCACTTCTCTTTGCTGTCATACATTAACCAAACATCATGACATAGTTAACTCAACGAAACTTACTTAAACAACAGATGATTCACAAGACTTATATTTCATCATACTGGTTAATAAATTTTTAATATAAAACAATATAGACTTAATAAACCAGTTATGAATAGTATAACAACTCAAAAGCAACACAGTTCATTTCTCTGGATATAGCAAATCACGGATGGTTTATAAAATAGGCAGCAAGATCTTATGGGTACCACATCTTTGGACAACTATGGTGAGTACCAACTATATCTTTTAATATGATAAAAAACAAGGCAAGTCAAAGTCCTGGTTTTAATTATGAGCAGTCACAATTCTATTTGGGCACAAAAGTTCCTTTGATATAATTCATCTTCATTGAAAGTAACTGGAGACATACTGAAATAGAGTCATGCCAAATCAGAGGATAGACTAAAAATGATACTATGAAAATGGACTATTCTCAGTAACCATCATCCCAACACTTCTTATATAGATAGCATCTTATGCATAGCAACTGACCCTTTAGTTTTCGGTACATTTGTATTTTATCCCAGTCATTTTAAGCACAATTTACTCTAAATTCATTATTTCTGAGGATGTTTAATTACTACATTAATATACCTTTTAAGCATAAATCACCAAAAATGGCTTACTAAAGAGAACAATGAATATTTTGTTCTATAATGCTTTCTACAAACAACTACTTAAGAAACTGACATATTTAAAGAATATTTATATTAGGACATATATCCATAGATTCTTAGGCTTTAGTCAATATAATATTGAAATTAAAACTTATCAACATGGGGGTATACTTGCATTTGATAAATCATCTTGCTTAAAGGAGCAAAAGGATATAATGGCAATATCATAGAGCAGTATTTGAATAGCACCTTATTTATGTTTCAAATAGTTTTTACTTACTTAAAGAAGTACTTAATTAATCTATGATAAAAATGTATAGCCAAATGCAATTTTTATTTGAATATGGTGTTATTGGTATAGCTTCTTCACTAAAGCACCAACTATAGCAGAATCCAACACTAGTCAAATCCTATCTTCAGTAGCCTGCTTTATCCATCCTTTGTGCACACAAATGCAAATGCATGCATGTCTTCAAACAAACACATGCAAACATTCGTAGACCCTCAGACACACAGATACAGATAGAATTGGTATTTCTTTTTTAACAAATTCAGAAAATATGGAAATTTATAAAAACCTGTATATGATGTCCATATATTAGCAATATTCTACTAAGTAAACATAATGCTTATAAATATTTGGCTATGCACGGGAAGTAAATAGAAGAAAGTCATCTGTGTTTTTGCACATTTGTGGGTGTGTGTATGGTAATTGAAAGACCGTATCCTTGTTTCTTTCCTCTAGGAAGATGCATATTTATTTTTATTTATTTAAATTAATTAGTTTATTTATTTTGAGAGAGAGAGAATGTGTGTGCAAGCACGGGGAGAAGGGGTCAAGGGAAAGGGAGAGAATCTTAAGTAGGCTCCATTTTCAGTGTGGAGCCCAATGTGGGGCTTGATCTCATGACCCTGAAATCATGACCTGAGCCAAAACCAAGAGTCAAACCAACCAACTGAGCCACCCAGGTGCCCCAGGAGATGCTTACTTAAAATGAGAAATACAGGGGTACCTGGGTGTCTCAGTCTCTGAAGTGTCTGCCCTCATTCAGGCCATGATCCCAGCATTCTGGGATTGAACCCCAGGCTGGGCCCCCTTTTCAGTGGGGAGTCTGCTTCTCCCTCTCCCTCCTGCTCATGCTTTCTCTCTCATTATCTCTCTCTCAAATAAATAAAATCTTTAAAAATTAAATAAATAAAATGAGAAATGTGTTTCATATATAAAACTATCATGTTTATTGGGAAAATAGAACAAAATGAGCAACACCAATATTAAATAATCATTTTCATTTGTCTTAAGACTTCATATGGTCATATGGAAACATTATTACAATTTAAAAATGTATCAAATATGTGGTGAAACTTAAATTTATGCAATGTAATACATCAACTGTATTTCAATAAAAAGCTTTTTTTTCAACTAAATCTAAACCCTCCTACCAGAGTAACAATGTATACAATATACATATATTTTTTATCCCAGAGCTTTGACTGCTATATTAACATTTTTATTTCTGAGTATTTAATACTATCTTGGTACTAAAAGGACTTGCCATTTTAGCTCACACTATATTATTTTTTGTCATCTCCTGATTTTTATTTTTTCTTCATTTAATTATATATAATTTATCTTATAATTATAATGCATATAATATATGTATATATTTATGAATGTATTCTTCATTTACCTATCTATACATATTCATTATTTTCTTCATAAATTATGATAGTTAAGTTCAGCAGTATGCTTGAACTCAATTCTTGCTCAGTGTACTTATGTGTTGGCTCACACCAGGGAAAGAAAGAAGATAAGGAAGTTGGTGGATTCCTCTTGAAAACATGATAATGATAATACACTTAGCATTCAAATGACATTAACATTGAGAGGATGTCAGCATCTTTTCAGTTGGATGTACCTTGTCTAAGATAATGGTAAATAAACCTCAACTCTATAAAGTTATAATGGTAACCTCAACTCTATTATAAAGTTATGAAGAAGGGTTCTTTGAAAAATGTTTTGTAAGCTATGTAATTATGGGGATATAAAGGGGTATTTCTCACCAAAGATGGCTTTCTTCTGTGTTATGTGGCTTTGTCCCTTACTTGATAATCTCACATGTTAATCTGATTCAGAATGAATCTAATATAACTACAAAAGACCTAGGAACTTCTGGAATATCCTGGATCTCTTTCTTCATCTGTGTCTCATGATTATATATATCTTTGAAATTATTAGTAAAACTTGAAACTCATTTCTTACTGAACATTTGGCTACTTTCCAAATGGGTTTATGTTCAGTAAATTTTCAGTCAACAATTTGTTTGTCAATGGGACCGTGAGTTTTCTGTGGTTTTTAGATTATGCTGATGAACCTAATCTTATAATGCAGTACTGAGTATCCCCCATCCCTACTTTGACATCACATTATATGGTATGATTGTTTTAGAAAGAAAAAAAGGAGGAAAAAGAGAATCCCTATTTTCTTCCTGAAAAAAAAAAGTTTACATGTTTTTGTCTTTACTCTCAATTAATTTCTCTTACAAAATTCAGTATTTAAAGACTGAAGGATTTTCTCTTTAGGAAAAAACTTCAATTCGAGACATAACAATTCCCCCAATGTAATATATAACAACTTATGTGACAACCAAATTCAAATAAAGTATAGAAACTCTCAATAAATTATCTACTATCTTTGGCAAAGAATTAAACCTAATATGTAAACACAACAAATGATACCCTTGAAGACCTCGTTGGATGTAACATTCCATATTTGTTTAAGCAGAAAGTAACTGTTACAAGGATATGTAAAGAGAGAAATTTTTACTAGTATAAGTGATGGATAATCAAAATATTAAAGAAAACAGTGAATTTATCTTCAATTATTCAATCACATCATGTTAGAAAAGGTGAGGGCATTTTAAAAGGTACTGCAACAACAATGTCTGATGTAGAAGAAGACACAGAAATAAAAACATTGCTTTCTTTTATTCCAGCACACATGCAAACAAATCATACAAAAGTGCACTAACCTGTTTTAGGATCTACAGAGAAGTAGGGTTGTCCCTGGAGAATACTGTAAACCACGCGGGCACTGTTTCCATAGGTCGGGTCATCTGCATCAGTAGCGGTCACCTGCAGAACAGAGGTACCTGTGGATTCAGGAAAACAAATTTTAGGATGCGGTAACACTTAGCATGTGACTTGGACAAGGAAAGGTTACACTGATATACCTTGGAGCACTACAATAGATGCACCCTGTGAAACTTAGTTCTTGGATTTATCTGTTAAACATGTCCTTTGCTTTTGTCCCCGGTCAACAACTGTACCAGATGAGAGGACATTCGAAGATATTTGATTTCCAATATTTGAATATGCATTTTTTGTGCCAATAACACTGTGAAAGTCCTCTTTGGACATTTACATAATCAGGGTTAGGTTAGACTGATAATCAAGAATCAAACTGGTATTCAGCTGTGGGGTAAGATTGAAGGAGGAGTGAGAAAATGCATTGCATGTTATATATCTATTCAGAAACTGGGAGGTCAGATGGTTTTTGATTAGGAGGGAATGACGGTTAGTTGACATTAAATTATCAGTGGCATCAAAGTAGCACATTCAAACATTTTCCATCATTTATGACATTTTTATTTCATGGGCTATTAATGAGTCCCCTAACTGGTCTTCAAGGCTCAGTCCTCATTCCTTTGGGTTGTGCTATATAGTACCAACATAATAATCTTTCTACAATGGGTATCAGAATATGCCTACTACACTGGATTTTTTAAAATTAAAGTGTACATTAAAGGAATTTATAAACTTTAAAATACTGTTATTGAGGTAAAATTAGTGGCTGTATTCTATCTATATCTTTCAGATACTATTTGCATAATTAGGTACATTTATACCACCTTTTAGTTATTTCTAAATGGAACTGATCTAGGTATAACAAGACAACCATCTATTAAGGGCTATATCACTCCACTGTAAATTTAGTGGGTTAAGAGCTCTCGTTTATTCATGAAATGTACTTGATGAATCATCTAATACTGCATACTTGATATTTTATTCTGCTTAACTAGAAAAATTCCACCTACTAATTCAGGTAATGTAGCAAACAAAAGTATTTCCACAATCAAGTAAATCTGTATGAAATGCTTTCATTTCAGTGAGTGGAAGCACTATGGAAGCACTGACAATTTTCAGTCTTTAGTTTTAATAAGTACTTCAATTATTTAGGTATGGCACACTTATTAAGGGTCTAATATCTGTTTAACTACAAAGATTTTACTTCTCTGCTGAAATGCAGATGCAACTTTAAGCAACGCTTGTTCTTTGTCTTCAAGGCATCCTAGAAAACTTAATAGAATTAATATGCCTTGTTTACCTGACAACCCTTATTAGCAGATTAGAAATGTACATGGGATTTTAATAACATATTAAGATTCTGGCCTCTAAATAGTATATTTACATTGAGATTATAAGCAGAAATATGATTAGCAATTATGCATACTCAGAAAGGGAGGACTGTATGATGTCTAAAAGAAATCTCTAACAATGAAAAATAAAACACAATGATAACACTAAATGCTGGAAAGAATACTGAGAAACTAGGTCACTTGTACATTGCAGAAGGAAATGTACATTTATCAGAATGTACAATCAGGGAAATGTACATTTATAAATTCAAACACACATTTAGTGTACAATCCAGCAAATTGTAGTCTTGGGCATTTATGCAAAAGCAATGCAAACATATGTCCACATAAAACCATGTTTGCAAATACTCATAGGTATTCACAGAAACATTTTTTATAGTAGCGATGAACTGGAAATGACCCAGATGTACGTAACTGGGAAAATGATTAAACAGACTGTGGTAATTGATAGTATGAATTACTACTCAGCAATGAAAATAAACAACCTGTGGATACATAGAGCCATTTGTATGAATCTTCAGGGAATTATACCCAGTGGAAAAAAAAGTCAGTCCCCAAAGGTGATATATTGTATGATCCCATTTATTTAACATTCTTGAAATCATGGCATTTTAGAAATTGATAACAGATTTGCAGTTGCCAGGTTGAAGGAGAGGAGGCAGAGTTAGGGGAGACTGGTTATAAAAGAGCAACATGAGGATTCCTCATGATGTTAAAAGTGTTCAGTATTTTTATTATGGTATGGGATACACGAACATACACCTGTGATAAATCACATAGAACTAAACACACATACAAGTAAAACTATGGAAATATAAATAAGATTGGTAGATTAAATAATTTCAATTACCTATGAATTTTTTATTAACATAAAATATATTATTTGTTTCAGGGGTACAGGTCTGTGATTCATCAGTCTTACACATTTCACAGCGCTCACCATAGCACATACCCTCCCCAATGTCCATCACCCAGCCACCCCATCCCTCCCCCCTTCCCCTCCAGCAACCCTCAGTTTGTTTCCTGAGTTGAGTCTCTTATGATTTGTCTCCCTCTCTGATTTCATCTTGTTTCATTTTTCCCTCTCTCTCCCTATGATCTTCTGTTTTGTTTCTCAAATTCCTCATATCAGTGAGATCATATGATAATTTTCTTTCTCTGATTGACTTCTATCACTTAGCATAATACCCTCTAGTTCCATCCATGTCATTGCAAATGGCAAGATTTCATGTCTTTTTGAGAGCTGCATAATACTCCTTTGTGTGTGTGTGTGTGTGTGTGTGTATAGACACACCACATCTTCTTTATATATTCATCTATTGATAGACATATAGGCTCTTCCCATAATTTGGCTATTGTGGACATTGCTGCTATAAATATTGGGGTGCACATATCCCTTCAGATCACTACGTTTGTATCTTTAGTGTAAATACCCAGTAGTGCGATTGCTGGGTTGTGGGGTAGCTCTATTTTCAAGTTTTTGAGGAATCTCCATACTGTTTTCCAGAGGGGCTGCACCAGCTTGCATTCCCACCAACATTGTAGGTGAGTTTTCCTACCCTTTCTCTGCATTCTTGCCAACATCTGTTGTTTTCTGACTTCTTAATTTTATTGGCTATGATATTTTTAATATTTTTGCAAGAAGATAATTTTATAAGATGTTACCATGGAGAAAAATGGAGTAAGGATACAAAGTATCGCTCCATTTCATTTCTCATGACTACATTTGAATCTATGATCTCAAAATTAAGAAGAACAAGAAAAGGAAAAGAGAAAAGAAAACAATGTGGCATTGACTAAGTGACCCTTTAAAGTAGAGAGAGAAGTGAGCAGAGACAGGATCCAGGAAAGAAAAAGAAAATATATTAACTCTCTACTCTGGTCAGAATATATGGTCATGAACTGTTACATATCTCTGTATAGTAGGTCTCACAGGTATCTGGCAATGCTGTTTGTTTCTGTGGAGTACGGTAGAGCAAATGACCTCTTTCACTTTTTGGTGGCATCTGAGGGTACCAGGCCACCACTTTAAGTCCACAAATACTGGTTAAAGGGAGCACATGCATATACACAACACAACTCAACAGAAAAGCAGCCTGCCGCTTGACCACAGTAAGGGCAAAATGAAAAGCAGGATGGAAACTAAGTCCCTTGACCAATTGTTCAAGAATTTCCTACCAAGGAGAATTGGTAAGGGGATTTCAGGCCAAAAGAAAAAAATCAAAAAACAAAAAGCATATCTTATGTTCTTACTGACTTGAAGCTGAGATGGCAACATTTTAAGAACCCTTAGTGCTTTTAGAAGTTCTTTTACATTAGAAAAAAGGCTTTGGGCACCTCAGTGACTCAGTCACTTAAGGGTCTGCCTTGGCTCAGGTCAGGGTCTCAGGGTCCTGTGATCAAGATCCAAAGCAGCTCCCTGCTCAGCATGGAGTCTGCTTCTCTCTCTGTGTTCTTGCTCTCTTTCGCTTTCTTTCTCAAATAAATAAACAAATTTTTAAAAAAAGATTTTTTTTATTTATTTGACACAGAGAGAGATCACAAGTAGGCATAGAGGCAGGCAGAGGGAGAGGAGGAAGCAGGATCCCTGCTGAACAGAGAGCCCGATGCAGGCCTCGATCCCAGGACCCTGAGATCATGACCTGAGATGAAGGCAGAGGCTTTAACCCACTGAGCCAGCCAGGCACCCACTAAACAAAATTTTAAAAGAAAAAAAAAAAGGGTCTTTTTTTTTCATTAAAAATAGATAATCAAAAAAGAGAACTATTTAGGGTATATGTTAGGGGTTGAACTGTTTCCCTCCTATTTGGAAATAGGATCACTGTAAATGTAATTAATTAAGATAAGGTTAAGCTGGAGAAGTGTGGGTCCCTAATATGCCCGGTATCCTTATAAAAATAGGAAATTTAGAAACACACGCATACACACACACGCAGAACACTTTGTGTGAAGATGAAGAGAGAGATTGGGGTGATTTGTCTATAAACCAAGGAAAGTCAAAAATTGCTAACAAACCACTAGAAGCTAAAGGAGAGGCTTGAGACAGGCCCTTTTCTCTTAATTTAAGAGGGAATATGACCTGCTGACACCTTTGACCTCAGACATCTAGCTTTCAGAACAGGGAGACAAAAACTTGTTTAAGCTACTCCACTTGTTGCCCTTTGGTACAGGAGCCTTAACAAACTAATAAAATGTGTTATAGTTGCAGTGGGAAGAAGTCACATTTATTCTCAGAATTTACAGGTGTTCTTTCACTGAATCTGGACAAGAGTCTTAGTTACAATTCACAATAAAATGATGGATAATTCCCTTTGCTATTTGATGGCAGCTATATCATAAATGAGCTAAAATAAAAAGTTAATCTCACAAGTTGATAAAAATAAATTAGGAAGAAATTAATTGTATTTGATTATTTTAAACATTAGGCACTACTAGTGATATAACTGTTGGCACTTTTAAGTAAATTAATGAGATATATTAGTTACATTAATGAAGAATTTCTATTCCTGCTTTAATGTTTAAGAGAAAAAAATCAGTATCTATCTATTCTGAGAAGAGTATCCCACATTAGACAGTTTAATCCTTTTATTCATGCTATGTGTCCTAGTATACATAGTAGAAAAGACAAATTATTCTTTATAATGCTAGATTTTCAAATAAAAGTATATGAACTAATGTCAAAAAGTCCATTATTCTACTAGAATATTAAAACAATCTATTTTTTTCTGGAAATTATTATATACATTTGGTCAATAGCCAGTAATCCCTTCTCTATATAACTAGCTTCTAAACAAAACTTTAAAGATGCTTTATAAGCTTTCTTAATTTTTACAACAGTTTCCTATGAAAAACATCCATAGAAACATCTCCTTTTAAAGTTTCATAGGCTACTTAGTGCTCAATATTTTCATGTTAAATATTTCCTGAGGCACAGACTTTGTTGTTCCCATGCTAGGGATTAGTACTTTTCAGCTGATGTTTTACACAAATCTGAAAAAGAAAAAAAAGTTTAGAAAAACATAAAAAACCTTTCAAGGTATCTTTTCTACAATAAAATTTAAACCCTGTTTCCTTTGGAAATTGCCCTGTATCACTCTTTTCATTTGGTTTCTTTTTGTACTACATTTTATAAATAGCATGCACTTTGGAAAGTTACATATCAATGGAGAAGCAGAAAGAGTAGACTTTCTTGAAAGTCTCTAAAGACCAATTTGAAATATTTAATAAGTCATTTTAATACAAGCAAATATTCTCTGAGATTGCAAATAGTTATGCATGACTTGTCAGGGTTCACAGCTCTGTGAAAATCTCAAGTGAATTACTGTTGAGCAAGAACTTTTGAGTAAAATTCAGCTGAGGATGTTTGAAGGCAGAGAGCATCTCTCTGAAGGAATCTTGTAAGGCTTAATTCTCAGAAGAATTTTCCAGAGATTGGGAAAAAGCAATAGCCACCAAGATACAACTTACATTTCATTCTACACAGGAGGATTATAATTTCACCAACCGAGGAGTAACACAGAATTCCAGTCATTACATAATTTGATAAAACTTTGAGTATTCACACAGGAATCACTGAATTAAAAAAAAAAAAAAAAACTCCTTCTGCAAGAACACTTCTGAAAAATCACTGTTGTAACCATGTATTTTAAATCATGACTATCATTAAATTCTGTGTATTTTCAATTAGATCCCTTTTATGGAACTGCTTAGTGTAAAATTTCACATTATTCAAGTAAATTTTATATTACAGTCCTTAAATAGAAAAATAATAATATAGAAAAAGTAATAATTAAGGAAATAACATGAATTTAGTGTCAATGATGTGAAAAACACTCTGCTGTAAGCCATTCAATTTAATAATGACATTAATCTATTGAGAAAATTACATGTAATGCTATTTTACAGATGGAGGTACTGAGGTTCAAAGGTTGTGTAGATGACAATTGGAAAATGCAGACTTCAAGCCTGGTCCTATCTGTTTTGATATGTGACATTCTGTCCTCTGTAATCTATTTCTCCAACCAGTCAGGATGGAGTTTCAGAGATCCATTCAGTTTAGTAGTTACAATGTCTTCCACAGTTTTGTGTGCATATGTGTTTCCTTGGTGGTATTAATGGCAGTCCAAGTGCATCTATTTGGGGAGAGGTAGTGTTGTATTCCACACCTCTGTCCACATGGTCAAAAGCGAAGTCATTATATGCATTTTGTAAAAGAAAGGTGTGTGAGAGAATAGTTAGGGGAAGCATTCTCCTGGTGCTGACAACACTATTGTGTTGCAGCCTTCCTCACCAACTAAATAAGAGCAGATGTTAGAGGAAAATTGCAACAAAGAAAAGGAAGATGTATCTACCTCTGCCTCTGTTTATCTTTCCTCCTCCCTTCCTCCCTCTTTCAACTTAAGGTGGTATCTCTGGCAGTTTCTGTTTTTCTGCAATGGTCCCAGCTCCCTCTTTGCTGCCTGCTTCCATGAGTCCATGCAATGAAGCCAAGCTCCTAGGATCACATTAACGCTACTTTTCAAGCCCCAGGGACACTAAACTCTTTCCCTGGTTGCCTCATGGTCCATGCCTTGGTTGTTCCCACATTTCTGTAACTCATTCCATATATGTAACTCCTGATCTAACTGGAGTAGATTTTATTTTCCTGCTTAAACTCTGTGATATAGAAGGTATTAACAGACCATCCTTCATTGCTTTTCTGAGTAATGACTACACTTTACCAAATAAAAGGTAAGTTTCTGTACTTGATTCTAATATAGTTAGAACGTTAAAATGAAAATCTATGTGTTGTTTACATTCAAACTTTAAATTAGTCAACATATTAGAACCAGATGAACATCATTTGGAGAGCTGTTCATTGCATGCAAAGTAAAACTATGAGATTTTTAAGAGAAAATGTTTATTGAAGTGGAGAAAATTTTCATATATGTATGAAAATTAAATATAAATATATACACACATAATTGAAAACTTCAACAATTCTTAAAGTATTCACCAGGTTATTAAGTCCATGTACTAGTGCTGTTTTAATATGTTTCTCATCAAAAATTAGAAATTATATCTATAAAAGTTTTAATTTTCAGTTTGGAAAAAATTCTATTAGAAACATAAAAAAAAATACCAAATTGGCACTGTTCTGAATAATGGAATATTATTTCAGCTGAATTTTTGTTCAATAATAACAAAAGCAGAAACAAAACCAAAAACGCCAACAACAAAAAAAGACAACACAAAATGGAATACAAGGATAAAAATATTTTGTCCTTGTTTGATAACAAAGTTGTTACAAAATTACTAAAAATTACAGTATATATTCATAATATATACACTGTATATTATATATACATATTTATATAATGTCATATTTATACATACAATTGACATTCAAGCACTAACTTCAATCATTGAGTAAAAAACTCCAATTTATTTATTTTAACCTATTAGCTGAGAAAATGGATTTCAAAAATACCATGGCAGCACAGTCTATATATTTTTAAAATAGTCAAAAACAAAATAAATTACAACTAAACCATAAATACATACAATTAGAAGACTTTTTACTTCTTAGCTCCCATGCCTACTCTCACCAGATGCACTTTTGAGTATACCAACTTTAGGCCTACTGCTTGTTGTTTCATTATAATTTAAAATTTTGATTGTATCACAATTGAAAAATACTCATTGATATACAATAATTGAAAATGAAGAATTTGATACATCAAATTTATGCCCCAATACTTCTCCCATAAACACAATTTAATTATATTATTAATTTTAGTTATGTTACTTTGATCACTATGGATAAAATGGTTAAGTAAATTCCTCTATTTTGCTTCAATAATTTTAGGCAGTAAATATGCCCTTAATGATTGATCTTTCTTTCTTTCTTTCTTTCTTTTCTTTTCTTTTTTTTTTTTTTTTGTTAAGATTGTATTTATTTGTCAGAGAAAGACAGCTAGAGAGGAAACACAAGCAGGAGGAGTGAAAGAGGGAGAAGCAGGCCTCCCACCAAGGAGGAAGTCCGATGCAGGGCTTGATACTGGGACTTCAGGATCATGACTTGAGCAGAAAGCAGACACTCAATGACTGAGCCACCCAAGCGCCCCTCTCCATAATTTATATAACAAAATACTCCACTTTCATTTATTTATTTATTTTATTTTTTTTTCCACTTTCATTTATTATATTTTTTTACAACTACATGCGCATGACTTGCATGTAGAACTACCAAAACTTGGGGCGCCTGGGTGACTCAGTGGTTAAGCATCTGCCTTTTGCTCAGGTCATGATCCTGGACTCCAGGGATAAAGCTCGGCATCGGGCTCCCTGCTTGGCGGGAAGCCTGCTTCTCCCTCTCATTCCCCCTGCTTATTTTCCCTCTCTAGCTGTGTTTCTCTCTGTCAAATAAATAAATAAAATCTTTAAAAAGAAAAAAAAAAACTATCAAAACTCTGATTGCTTTGTTTTGTATTCTAATTTCCTACACTGAAAGGTATACACATGAAAATCATGCTATCAATATATTATTTATTTATTTATTTATTTATTTTAAAGATTTTATTTATTTGATAGAGAGAAACAAAGCGAGAGAGGGAGCACAAGCAGGGGGAGTGAGAGAGGGAGAAGCAGGCTTTCCGCGGAACAGGGAGCCCCATGTGGGGCTCGATCCTGGGTCTCTGGGATCATGACCTGAGCTGAAGGCATTCACTTAACCAACTGAGCTACCCAGGTGCCCTCAATATATTTTTTAAATATCATGTGCAAATTTAAGTTTCAGTGAATTGAGTCCATCTTCTAATGAAAAAAAAAAAATCCTTGTGAAGTATTTTCTATTATAAATTGACCAGTTTTCTTAGGGGAATTCCAAGTCTAGTCTACTTTCATAGAAAGTAAATGGAGAAACTAAGGAATCAGCAGTAGCATAAAGTGTAATCTACTGAATCATATCTGTCATTGAATAAAAATGAGAAACTAGGTTGGCTTATGTGGCTTTTTTTACATTTACAACTAACTTTTCCATAGGTAAGAAAATAAAATTAATCATTACTCCATGAAGCAATAATAAATTTTTACCCGATATAAGAACAATGCTGATCAAAATATTTAGAGGTAAGAGGCAATATTTCTTCAAAATCTTTCCTCAAAAAAAAAAAAATCTTTCCTTCAAAGTGTAGGTGAAAAGGGTCAACATGTAATTATTCAATAAAGATTGAGAGAATATGGTTTCAAGTGATGTGATTATAATAATACAACAAAAATAAGACAGCAAAACTTCTGGGCCTCTTCAAAAACCCTTAAAACTTGCACTTTAATACCACTGAAATGTTGTTCTAAGAGTGCATATGAAATATTTCCTTCCATTCCATAGGTTGCCATTTCACTTTGTCAGTGTTTCCTTTGCTGCACAGAAGCTTTTTAGTTTGATGCAGTCTCAGTTGCTTATTTTTGTTTTTGTTTTTTTGCCTTTGGTGTTAAATCCAAAATATCATCACAAAAGACCAATATCAAGGAACTTGCCCTCTTGCTTTCTTCAGGGGTTTTACAATTTCAGGTATTTAATCCATTTGAGTTGATTTTTGCATATGGTATAAAATAATGGTCCAGTTTCATTGTTTTTCATGTGGCTGTCCAGTTTTCCCAACACTCTTTACTGAAGAGAATATCCTTTCCCAGTATGTATTCTTGGTTCCTTTGTCAACAGTTGACTGTATATACATGAGTACTTCTAGTCTCCATTCCATTGATCTAGGCATCCGTTTTTATGCCAATACTATACTGCTTTGATTACTATAGCTTCATAATATAATTTGGAATCAGGAAGTGTGAGGCCTCCCGATTTGCTCCCCCCCCCCAATATTGCTTTGGCTATGAGGTATCTTTTGAGGTTACATAAAAATACTAGTATCATTTTTTTCTATTTCTGTGAAAACTGCCACTGACATTTTGCTGGGGTTGCATTGAATCTGTAGGTCACTTCAGAGAGAATGGACATTTAAACAATATTGATTCTTCCAATCCATGAGCATGGAATACCTTTTCATTTATGTGTGTCCTCTTCAGTTCATTTTATCAATGTTTTAGATTTCAGTTCACAGATCTTTCATCGCCTTAAATTTATTCCTTAGCATCTTATTCTTCTTGATTCTCTTATAAATGGGATTCTTAATTTATATCTTTCTTGTAATTCACTGTAAAATAGATAACGTTTTGAGCCACTAGGTTGTGGATTGATTTGTTACAAAACTCTAGGTAACAACACAAGGGACAAGTTATGAGAAGAAAAAAGTTACGAAACAGAATTTTTCTTCAATTTTCACTTCATGAGTTGTCCAGTGTGACTCCTCATATGCTCTAATTTACTGTGTAGCATAGTCGTGTCAGCCTCATTTCATTGAAATTATCTCCTTCTGAAGTTATGCCCCAGGGTAATGATTTGTAAAGGACTACTAGAATCCTGGAAGCTATCCAGGGTGAAGCTCCCAAGATGCTTGGCCAGAACTAAATCAGTCCCGGAACAAGCAATGCAATAAAGTCAGCACAGCTGGGTCTCTTCTTGTTGCCGCGCAACAAAGAACACAGCTGCCAATGGAAATAGGCCTGGGAGTTAGAGATTGGAGAAGAACAAAGACATGAAAAAGACTAGGGTGTTTTAATACATCTCCAAGGGAAAGGTACCCTGTGGCTCTTGAGGGTCATACAGTAAAACTTCATTCTCTTTTTTTTATGCCAAACTCAGAATTAGTGCTCCACTGAAGTTGAAGTTTATAAATTACATACTTATAATCTTAATAAAATGTAATATTTTGTTCTCTCTTCCATAAATCAAAATTTATTATTTCTAGTCTGTTATATCTGAAATATTATTAAATGATTTTTACTCATAGGTATCTTTTATTAATACACAGAAGAAAGAAAGTAGAGATTTATACGATTCCTTACAGATATCTTGTTGTGGAAAAAAAAAAAAAGATGTGAAATTTACTTTCAGGCAAATCACATTGTGAACTAGTATAGTTCCTCTCAAAACAGTTGCTGGATATAAAGTAATTATTTTTGAAAATTTAGAGTGACTGCAAAATAATTAAAACTTGTACTAAAAACTACTGATTCTAGGTAAAAGGAAGACGGCAGTTGTAAAAATTTGCACATATTTCTGTAATAACAGAAGAGACAAAATTATCCTTTAAAACTATTATTTTGGGGCACCTGGGTGGCTCAGTTGGTTGAGCGACTGCCTTCGGCTCAGGTCATGGTCCCAGAGACCTGGGATCGAGTCCCACATCGGGCTCTCTGCTCGGCGGGAAGCCTGCTTCTCCCTCTCTCACTCCCCTTGCTTGTGTTCCCTCTCTGGCTGTGTTTCTCTCTGTCAAATAAATAAAATCTTTAAAAAAAAAAAACTATTATTTTAACATTATTGTTTTTTAAAGAGATTTCTCAATATACATGACAAAACACCTTTACCAGATTTTTTTTAAAGATTTGTATTTATTTGACAGAGAAAGAGATCACAAGTAGGCAGAGAAGCAGGAGGAAGCAGTCTCCCTGTTGAGCAGAGAGCCTAATGCGGGCCTAGATCCCAGGACCCTGAGATCATGACCTGAGCCAAAGGCAGAGGCTTTAACCCACTGAGCCACCCAGGCACCCAAACTTTACCAGCTTTTTATAACAATATGACCTTCCAGTATCATTAAGTATCTTAAGAGGCTTACAAGATCCTTTCTGAGAATGGCAACGCTACTTACAAGAACATTTCTACTTATGCTATTTTCATTTCTTAAATGCCACACATGCACTAGACTGCTGACTCCAAAAGCAGGTATAATTTCATCTCATAGTTATTTTCCTCCTTGTGCCATGATAATCAGTATCATTTACTTTTTATTTCATATTCTTAAAATTCAGTTTTGAAAAACTTAGACACTAATGAAGTTACATTAAATAAAAAAAAATAAAGAAGTACTTCTTCAAAGTTGTTTGGAGGACAGAGAAGACTATTCTTGTGCAGAATAACTGCTAGGAGATGGTAAAGTCATAAGGACTGGCATGATAAGGTACTGCATACCGGAGGAACAAAAGAAAGAAAAAAATGTTAAACATCCATTGATAAAATGTGTGCAAGTGTCTTTATAGACCTATCCAGGTCCATAACATTATAATGTCATTCTGTCCACCCATGTTCATTTTGTTTTATTTGATCAAAATTTTAGGTAAGTTAAAAAAAATTGCAATATGACAACAAGTATCTTAAAAGGCATTCATCATAAATCAAATGGTCCTTTTCTAAATCAACACTATAACAACAAGCAGATTTTCTTTTTTAAAAAATTGAGAGCCATAGTAGTGCCTGGGTGACTCAGTCCGTAAGTGGCTGCCTTTGGCTCAGGTCATGATCCCAGGGTCCACAAGGGGCTCCCTGCTAGGTGAGAGGCCTGCTTCCTCACACACTACCCCTGCTTGTGTTCCCTCTTGCTGCTTCTCTCTCTATCAAAGAAATAAATAAAATTAAAAAAAAAATGAGAACTGTAATGACTCTCAAGAAGCCAGACTGTTAAACTTTGTTCTGTGAGCACAAATAATCTCTTTACGCAATGGTGTACCTCACTGTTTTCATAATATGAAGCATTTGAATATGGCAATTAATATTAACCATGAAAACTGCTGACCTGGGCAGATAGGATCATTTTCGGTCATAAAATATATGAGTATTCTAAGACTATGAGATTCCCTTTGGAAGCCACTATAAATTTAACAAATAGCATATTCTCTAATTCATGCTTCCCTCTGAAATGCTTTAAAAAAAAAAACACTCTACCCGCAGAGAGCATCTGGCAATGTCTGAAGATACTGTAATGTGGTGGTGATAGAAAGGATACTACTAACATCTCATGCTTGAAGGCCAGAGAGGCTGCGGAACATCCTAAAAGGCACAGGGCAGTCCTACACAGCAAATAATCATCTGGTCCAATATGTCATTTAGTGGCAAGGTTGACAAAGCCTGCTTAGAGGGATATGATTCCCTAGATAACAGCTGAAATTACATGAAGTAAATCAAAGAGGTAAAGAAAAACATTGCATTGAAATATGCATCAAAAAACATTCTTTTATTTTGCACTTTTCTTTATTAAACCATCCAGAATCCACAGACTTTGTCCGCTGATTACTATTACTCACTGACAAGAAACATGCAACCGCATTTTGCTTTTCTCATTGGTAATATAGCCCACAGCAATGATTTGGAGGGCTCCATGACTATTATTTAGCACTAGAGATATACAAGAAAGAATAATCTGATAAACACTTGCACAACCAGTAGTTCTCTTGTGCTGTCTTCTCTGCATTATCATAGCACATTCTGCTAAACTGTAAAGGGACTTCACTATTTTCATGGCAATACTGTTTATTTTCCCCTTATCACATGTGCATGCACCTGCACACACACACACACACACATACACACACACTCACACACACACAACCTAAGTAGACCATAAACCCACAGGGAAGACAAGAGTATTTTCATCATTACATCTTCTACATAGAATCCTTGTCTCACTGACAAGACAGTATATTACCTAAAATTAATTGAGGATGTCTTCCCTAAGTTTGCAAGTGAATTTACTGTGCACTTCATGGTTCCCTTATATTTTGCTTATCAAACACTATATTGATATTTTCTCTTTATATGTCTATAGCCTGTTCGAATTTAAAGACCTTGTTTCCTTTTTCTTTCTCTTTTTTCTTCTCTCTTTCTTTTGCTTTTTCTTTCTTTCTTTCTTTTTCTTTCTTTTTTTCCTTTTTTTTACCATTTTATTACTAGCCACTATTACTTACCAGCACATAAGAATGCCTTCCCTTTGTCTATCTCTCTTTCCAAAAAGAATTAAAGAGATCCAAAAAGGGAGAATATTTTAATATCTGGGTAATTCAAAACCAAATTAATGACTCTATGATAAAAACAATAAATTTGTCAGGCACCATATGCCGAGAAACATTTTGTTGTCATGTACCTACACTATTAGTATTAGAAACATATGTATCTTTAAGTATCACTGTTATTTAAAATGTTTTTGTCACAAGTCTGCATTTCACCTTTTATCATTTTATTATATGTATATATAATATAGTTTTAAATAAAGAAGAATGCATTTCTCTGATAGCAGATAAAATGACAACCCATTTTCCGAAGTAACTGCCTTCACTAGTATGTGTGTTTCTTGAAGATAAGTCCTATCTTGCACATACACTGTACACCACACCCTTACTTTCTAAAATAGTCTATTCCACATGTATTTCTGAAAGCTTTTTTCTCATAAAATAATACAGATCTTCATGTTACTATATACATACAAACCACTCATTTTAGGACAACATAGCTAACCTGTATGTGTTTGAAGAGTTATTTACTTGAAAACTTCCTTACTAGTAGACATTGAAATGTGTTTCACTATTATGAATAACACTGCAGTGGATATCCTTTCACATGTATCTTTGTGTAGCCACGTGAATGCATCTATAGAATAGTTGTCTGTAATATACATTGTGCAACAAAAGGATACGTTCTCAATTTAAAATACTATTAAATTGCTATCCAAAACAACTGTGGGACTTCACCTGTCTGCTAACGGCTCTGCACATTAACAACTTTGTGATTTATCAGTTTTGTATACTTTGGTAGGTGAATATCAGTTTATCCTTCTTTTTCATGGCTTCTTAAATTATTAATGCAATTTGAGATTTTTTTTTAAAGATTTTATTTATTTGACAGAGAGAAACACAGCCAGAGAGGGAACACAAGCAGGGGGAGTGAGAGAGGGAGAAGCAGGCTTGCCGCCGAGCAGGCAGGCCCATGTGGGACTCGATCCCAGGACTCCTGAATCAGGACCTGAGCCGAACGAAGGAAGATGCTTATGGACTGAGCCACCCTGACACCCTGTAGTTGGGTTTTCATAAGCAGATTCAAAATTTTAGTTTTTATAATTTAATCACAGATTTATTTACTATTAACATTGTCCTTAAGTATGAGGGGAAAGCACACTATTCCCGTTTTGTCATCATCATGAGTACACTGGTCTTCCACCTGAGTGCCACTCCAGAGCTCAGTTAACGAGGCTACTTTGCATTCCTCAACACTCCTACTCCTTTCACTGTGCACACTATCTGTGATCACAAAGGTTTTTCAGCTTTTGCCACACATACCTACCTGGAAACTGTCCATTGTCTTTATTCACAAAATATCTAATGTACACATTTTGGAGTTGTTAGAAAATTCTTTTTCTAAAGCATAGCCTTGTTGGGCTCCCTTGAGATTAGATTTCTAATATAAATAAATGTCTATTCCCTTACTCTTGGGCAGTTTAAGATTAATTTTTCTCTTCATGGTATTTAGCTATCCCCAAATCCAATCCTTTAAAACAAAGAGGAACATTATAATAACACATCAAGAAGGAAACCCCCACTTTTGGTTTAATAAACTGTACGGATTCTGGAACATCCAGTATTTTTGTTATAATTATTCCACAAATAGCTTGATCCAGATTTTACATTTTTAACTATATTAAAAAATGGGAACTTAAAAGCTGAATCTCTATCGGGCTTAGAAATCTTTTCCAGTTGCACTTCTTACTAAGCATCTAGTCTTGGTCAAATTATTTAATTCTACGTATCACTTTGATCCTCTGTAAAACAAGGATAACCATAATGTTGCCCTTGTGATGTGAGCATAAAATTATTATAAATTACATGCAATCCCTGGCATATAGTAAGTGCTTAATAAATATTAGTTGGTGCTGTTTCAGTGATCATTGCCACAACTGCTTTGACAACTTGTAGTCTCAGATCCTGGCAAAACTAACTGGTTGTTTGGGGATGATCAACTTTCAATTTTTTGCAGAACTCAAAGTCAACATTCAAATGTCCAATTTCCTTTTCCCTGCTGATCAAAACTCCTGTGGATGCAATTGATTCTACAGCTAACAACAAGCAAGATTTAAATATCTGAAATCAACTGTTAGTTTCATTATAGGCGAAAAGGGAAATAGCTGCCATAGTACAATCATTCGGCATCACAAATACATAGAAAGAGAAATAAGTGCTGATTTCATGTGTCATTCCCAAATCAAGGCACTTCATGGAAAATGGCATCATTGTTTCTTATCTGATACTGACATGATTCTCACTATTCTTTTGGATTCAGTATTGGTTTTAATTTTTTTGCTTTTGGAGTCCTTGTTACATCTAGAATTTGTCCAAGCACAAATTCAGATTCAATGTAGCTGTATGTATTTGAGATCCAATGAAAGAGTTTAAATGGAAACAAGTTTACTTCATTAAAAATGATTTTGCATTGGCAGGCCTGGGATAGAGCATCAGTTCTGCAATAGAATCATTCTTGCAGACCCTTTTATCTTTCTGCTCCATATCACCTAGCAGGAGGCTTTCATCTTTAAAGTGCCAGGGGCTGCTACATTTTCATACCACGTCTGCATTATGGGCCGTGGGTGGAATATGTGTGTCCTAGATGAAAGGGAATGGTGGGTGGTGAATATGTGATTCTGCATCATATCACCCTGAACAAAACTGATTTGCAGTAAAACCAAAAGACAGGCGGAATATCAGTTAGATAACTAATAGTATCCATCTAAAGAGACGAAGCTCAATACTATAGTTTATAACAAATAACGTATGCTCTGTGCATGTGTATGTTCAGCAGGGCTGGCAGACCACCAACTGTCCTCCAGCAGCAGATGCCTTGTCTATCAGAACTGTGACACTATCCTTTAGTTACTCCCCTTGCCTTCAGTTTCATCCCCTGCAGGCTCTTACAATGGAGGCTAGCAAACTTTTTCTATGAAAGTCAACACGGAAATACTATGGGCTTTGTGAGTCAGTTGGTCTCCATTGCAACTTCTCAGTTCTACAGCTGTATTGCCCAAACTACCCTTAGGCAATATTTAAATGATGGGTGTGGCTGCAGTCCAGTTAAACATTATTTACAAAAACAGCCAGCAAGCTGAGTTTGTCTCCCCTGCCACTGCTGGCTGGCCCTTCCTCTACAATATTAAGAGCTTTTAAATTCTAAAATCAGAATCAGTGCCAATATCACCCATTCCGAAGCACACTTGGAAGTGACTTCCTCCCTTCACTAACTTTCAGAGCACCTCCTATACATTCATATTAAAATGTACATTAGATGCTATGATGATGCTTTTTTATCTATGTTTTTTCCTTAGTAAGTTCTCTCTCGATGGAATCATGTCTAGAAGCACAGCAATATAGTTAACTTAAAACCTACCCTGTTTTGTTCTTTTTCTTTACTTCTTTTCCTTTAAATGGATACTTTTTTAAAGATTGTATTTATTTCTTTGAGAGAGAGAGAGTGAGAGAGAGCAAGCACTCTCTCTCAGGGGGAAAAGGGGAGGGGCAGGGGGGAGGAGAAGACTCCTCACTGAGCAGGAAGCCTGACACAGGGCTGGATCCCAGGACCTTAAGATCATGACCTGAACCAAAGGCAGACCCTTAAGTGACTAAACCACCCAGGTGCCGCCTTTTTCTCTACTTCTTTCAAATATTGTGTATTTCTCCCCAACCATCCTCATCTCTGTAAAGGAACTTAGAAATACTATTTCTCATTCCTATCCTCTTCTCAAGTCCTGACTGAAGACTTTGAAATGTTGTGACTTGCTCTTAAGTCCTCAAACTATAGCCTATGCTGCAATAATTCTTTTATGATTTATAAGCTTTATGATTCTTAGATTATACAGTATCCTTTAATACCCTCAAATGTACCCATTTGGATTTAACTGTGTTTACACACAAATGCATATTTTAGGGTACATTTCCAATATTTTTTTTTTCCTCTCCTTGTTATTTTCCTTGACTTTAAAGATCTTTGGAATCATTTCAACAATTTTCAATCTCAAAATTTTCTCAAATTTATTTTTAGATAAGATATGGCGATGATCTACTTTCTGGGTCCTTTCCCAAACATTTATTTTACCTTGATAAATGAATCCTATTTTGATGAACAAAGGATTTGGGGCTTGAGTTTTGTTTTTCTTCTTTTTTCTTTGTATGTTGTACATTCAACCATCAATCTGATTCTAGTATTTCAAGTGATAAATATGATACATAAAGATATCTAAATTAGTAGAAATTTAAAAATACCTGAAAGTTTATAAAATTTTCTTTTATTTGGATTTTAGGTAATTGGCCAAATTTTACCTATGTTTAATTTTTATTCTAACCCTTCCTCAAAAACCTTATTAAGCTCATAAATTCAATATGTTCTTCACCTTGAGGAAAAAAAAATATTGTTCATTCCTTCATCTAGTCTTTTTTTTTACTGCCTGGGAACATATGTCATTCACACAAAAGATCTAATGATCACATCTTTTAAGTCTCATCTCGTACACAATTCCCACATTGGGGGATTTTTCACTCTCTGATTTTCAGTTACTTTTTCCAGTCTGATATGTTGTCAAGTTCCAGGACAATAATTTGGATCATACCATACATGCCTACATATATACTGATATTCTGATGTTTATGAGTTGCAAAAACATGGCTCTTAGTTACAGAAATCTCTTTGTATTACCCAAGGACACTCTTGCTATCCTCTGCTCCCTACACTTGCTTGGTAATGACTGTTCTGCAGGTGTTTCTCTTTGGTGCTTTGCCCCCTGGTTATGGTGGCTTTGCTTGTGCCCCTTGGGGCTTTGATGTAGCCTCTGGAAGTACCTTACAGATGGCATTCTCTCGGAGGTGTGGTCACAGAACTCTTCACTTTCCTGAGACAAAAGGGGGCTAGGAAAGGGAGTGTCAGTTCTGACAGGACGAGAGAAGGAAGTCTGTTCTAGAGTTTCCACTAAACTCTCACCTGCCAGGCTTCATGGTGTTGAGCCCTTCAGTTGCCCTTCAACTTTTCCATAGAGACCAATAAGCCTGAGTGATTTGGGGGCCTCTCTCCAGGCTCTCTGGGGCTGATTCCTCTGTTCTACTCTAGTAGAATCACTTTCTACTCTGAGACTCTGGTAAGAACTAGTCTTGTCTTTCTAATCTGCTTCCCCAACAGCTTAGGAGCCATCTGCCTAGCTCATAAGAACTAAAATGGACTGGAGCAAGGGAAGAAATTACAATCTTTCATTAACAACCCGTATGCATATGAGATGAAGAATGTTAACTAAACTTATCGTGGTAACCATTTCACAGTATGTGTTAGTGGAGGTATTGTACTACGTATCTTAAATATACACACTGCTGTACATCAGTTATATCTCAAAAACATTGCAAAAAATTGAAATGAAAAAATAACACTTATGTATATACCCAAATGCATAACGATTTGATTATTGACTACACTAACCTTAGCTCAAACTAATAGTCATACAGACTTACATGTATAGTAATACTCACATATATGCTCAAATATATAAAATCTTTACTCAAAAATTGTGTTCTACATCCCAGCTTAGAGTCCTACAGAGATAGTTGAAAATTATCATAGCTGAACTTTATTTTAATGATTTAGAAAATTTGTCATGGGAGATAAAAACAAAATAAAATAGCTACACAATACAGATCTGTAAGTGATAAGAAAGCCCCGGATCATGAGAGTGACTAGAGACCTAGATCATGACCCATCAGCTGCAAGGTAAGCTCTACCTTCAAAAGAACCTAGTGTCAATTTCTTCTTGGCCATTTTCTAGATATATGAATTTGGGAAAATCACCTCAATACAGTATGGCAGCTTATACAGCTTTAAAATGATATTCAAAATACTTTAAGGATTATTTTATGTTTTAAACTAAGTAAGGTATGTAAAAGCTTATGCATTTCTAAAAAGTTGTATTGAATACTGTACCTATTACTTGCATTTTTAATGTTATAAATTGATCTCAAGCTGAAAACTTAAAAGACATATAGCAAAAGATTTCAGACATTATATTTTCTATTTTTACTTCTGCAAATTGTCACCTTGAATGTGTTGGTATCTTCGTAGCAAGAAACATGAAGAAGTTATAAGGTCAAAACCTGAGTCAAGTAAGAATTGCTGGCGTTTTCCCATTAACGATTTTTTTTTTTCCTTCCCTGATACCAAATCATTACATATAAGTTCAGAAATTAATATTAATAAATATTACAATCTAGATCCAATATCTCTATGCAGATCAATATTTTTTAACATTTAAACTACATGTAAATATCAAAATATTTTAGAATTTCTTCAGAGTTCTCCAAACACAAACAGAAAATGAAAAAAACTGGTCTTCAAATGATGATCTTTTTGGATTCTCATTGCATTAAATGCCAAAGTAAACCATGATTTTTCTTACCCATATCTGACATTTCAGGTACAGTAACGATGTATGGTCCATCTGTGAACTTTGGAGCATTGTCATTGATGTCTTGTACTTTGATAATGAACTCGGATTCAGGCTCAAGAGGCTTGTTTGTTCGTCTGTCAATAGCCTGGGCATGAAGCACATAGTGGGTCTTCTGCTCTCTGTCTAGGCTTTTCGTTGAGTGGATGTCACCGGTGGTATCATCAATGATAAATATAGTCCCAGCACCTTCTCCAGTAAGAATGTACTTGACAGACCCATCGCCTTTGTCAGAATTGGAGTGCAGCTGGAAAATAAAAATGAAATAATTTAGCTTGCAACTATATTCCAACCTAATATAACGTTTTCTTAAAATTGCTTAATATAATTTTAACTTACTTTGATCATAACTTTTATCTCTACAGTGTCCCATAGATTATCATAATCGTTTATTTCTCTACAGTTTTTCTCTGCTTGGTACTGATATGGATATTTTTATCACAACCTAAAAAATCCAATTATTGACTTAAGGGACATTAATAAATAATAGTAATTAAAAGAAAAATAGTAACACTTGATGTTATTCTACTAAATCATCACTTCACTAACTACAGAAAATATAATTGGAAAAAGAAATTATCAGTAAATCACTGTTGCCTTAATACTTTCAGCAATAATAATTTCTTTTAGAATTAATTGTTTGGCATTTTATTTCAAACTTAAAATTTGAAAAAGAAAAATATATATGGTAGGAGAAAATTCAAATTGTTAAAAATTTCAACAAAAGAGACACTTATTTGTTACAGATATATTAATTTTGTAATTTGAAAAATTTAAAAAGAGAATATTTTCAAATTGTTCAAATTTAGATTAAGAACATTAAAATAGATTAAAATAGAATATTTTCTTTTCTTAAATTTGTTTGTTTGTTCGTTTTTTTATCTTTAGTAATCTCTATACTCAACATGGGGCTTGAACTCATGGCCCGGAGACAGAGTCACATGTTCTACTGAATGAGGCTAGCCAGACATCTGTTACTTTTCATTTTTTTGTTTTTTAATTATGAAAATTTAATTCAAAATTTAAGTCATAGTGATTGATTTAATCAGCACTTACGCCTATTTTTAAAAAATTAATTGAAACATACTAACAAATTCTTACTAAAATAAAAACAATGAAATATCATTTTAATAGATGTTATAGAAATAATATTTCAGTAGAGAAGAAGTATTTAGTAAGAAAGGTAAATATATATGGAGATAACTACAAACCATTTTTTGGTCATTTTAACATCAAGAAATTCATTTATTTATTTATTTGTTTGTTTGTTTATTAATTATTTGCTTATTTGTTTATTTTAGAGAGAAAGAGAGAACCTGGCAGGGGGTGGGGGAGGCCCTGAGGGAGAAGAAGAGAGAGTCTCAAGCAGACTCTGCACTGAGTGCAGAATCCAACACGGAGCTCAGTCTCATGACCCAGAGATCATCACCTGAGCTGAAATCAAGAGTTGAATGGTTAACCAACTGAGCCACCCAGGCACCCCCCAAAATGCTTTTAAACTTCATTTAATTCATACTTCATACTCTATTACAATTTATGCCATCTTAATTACATATTTCCATAAAAGCCACAGCTATATATCTAATAAGAAACAACAACACAATATTTTCTTAAATCTTAAACCATATAGTTGAAGAATTGTTTCTCCCAAGAGATCTGAACCTTCTTGAAAACTTTTTTGGTTACATAACCTCAACTACTCATCTTTTGTTCATTTCTGACACTAGGAAACATTGAAAAATATAACCTTTTTCATACAGCTTTTGGGTTTCTTGCCATAATAAAGAAATTTTTCAAGCATTATATTAACCTCTCTGAACTCTTAGAAGACATTTTTTAAAAAGATAAAATATAGAAAATTAATAAACTGACAAAAGGACTCTTCTATGGTGAAAAGGAGGCAACTGAAATATAAACTATAGTATATCAAAAATAATCCTACCTCTTTCTTGAAAATGCGTAAGACATAAACAGGGACAAATCCCGATGGGAATCACTAAGCAATATTCAACAAATTATATCTTTTTTTTTTCTTTTTTAAGATTTTATTTATTTGACAGAGAGAAACACAGCCAGGGAGGTAACACAATCAGGGGGAGTGAGAGAGGGAGAAGCAGGCTTCCCGCTGAGCAGGGAGCCCGATGTGGGACTCAATCCTGGGTCTAAGGGATCATGACCAGAGCCGAAGGCAGTCGCTTAACCAACTGAGCCACCCAGGCGCCCTGAACAAATTATACCTTTCTAAAACTTTTTTTTTTGAGCTTTTATAAAGAGGCATAAGAAATCCATTAGCAAAATATGAAAAACACAGCTTTCAAAGATTCACATTTTATTAGTAAATTAACTACTGAATGAAGAATGTAGAATGAGTTGTGTAGAGATAGTTATATTCATGGAGGGATATGTATTTAGTCATTTCTTTATGTTTCTTGGCATATCTTTTTAACACCTAGAGGAAGGATTTCTCATTTATGAAGCAGACACTTGCAAAATATCAATAGAGCTGCCTGTTCCACATTCTGCAACTTTGCTTTAATCCATAACCAAATCATAGCAATGTAAAACAAGAATTCATTAAGCAAGTGTTTTTAAAAATACTTTCTCAAACACTCTTTTTATTAAATAAAATGTGAGACAGTTTCATTAGCTATTTTAATACTATATATAAATTATAAATTCATATAACTAATATAAAATCCTTTTGAGAGAAATATGTTATGTTTATAGCAACTAATTTCAGAAATACTTAGCAATGGTAACTTTTATTTTCAGCATATATTTTCATATTCTATGTTCTCAGTGAGGTTATTTTGATGTTACTTTATTTTGGAATAAAGATTCGTGTTATAAGAACTTAATCATGTTTAAAGAATGTGTGTGTGTGTGTGTGTGTGTGTGTGTGTGTGTATATATATATATATATATATAGAGAGAGAGAGAGAGAGAGAGAGAGAGAAGCAGTGGAAGTATATAAGAGAAATAGTAAAGTTGTAAATATAAAACATGTATTAAAAACATAACACAGTCTATGCTTTATATAGCTTGTTGAGCAATTCACATAAAAGAAGAAAATGTAAGTAATTTTATGGGTTTAGATTGTAAGACTTGAATCTTGGTCCACATTCATAGAGTATTTATAATTAATAAACAACTAAGCCTAAATATTTCCAAAGTATGTCTAATTTGAAAATAGACATGCAATAAAGTCAGTGAATTGTAAGTTAGCAGTATTTATATTATTGGATACATAGTAAAAGTTATACTAAAATGTAACAAATATGTATTTGAATTATATAAGGTGTTAATAATGCTTAGCTTGAGTGTTTAAATAATGTAGATAATCATTTCATTAATGAATTTTGTAAATCTCTCAGCAGGCCTCGTTGAATCTTGGAATAATTAGCTTTTATATTAACACCAATGGGAAACTATTACAATGGCATTTAGCTTATATGATTATGATGATAACTGCTTGGGAAACAACAGTTGCCCACTCTCAGAATTACCCCTTATCTACTATACACTCATTTCCAAATGTTCAGTTCAGTTAGGAATACATATCACTAAGAAGTGGCTCCTGAGAGGCCACCTGATATTTTGTCTTCTTTTGCTTAATAAGTGAGTTTTAAGATCCTGGAAGAGCACATGTTGTATATTAGTTTTTTTTTAAGGCAAGAAACAGTGAATGAGTCAATGAATGAATGGATGACTGAGTGAAATGGGTGAGGTGAGCAGTAATCATACTAGTAGAGGTAGAAATCCTAAGATATGGAGAGAAAACTCTTTGATACAGATAATCAGGTAAAACAGATAACCCAGATAGAAATGTATGATCTCTGAGCATGGGCAGCAAGGAAACATCAAACAAAAGAACTGAGAGTAGAGTCCATACAGCAGAAATCCTCTGGATATAGACATGAGGCTGATTTAACAAGAGCAAAATAGGATGTTGTAAACTGACCTAGCTATTGTATTAGAGATTTTTCATTGTATCTTACTTTAACATACATAAAAATATTTAGGAGACAAAGTTGATTTTCGTCATGTATACTGAACACTTTGTAGCAATAAGTTTAGAAATACGCTGAGAGAACAGTGTCAGGGTCTTATCATAACAGAGTGGTAGGAATATACTTTTAGAGTCATCAGTTTTTGCAAAGTAAGTGCTATTTTTTTGCAGAAGGATAGATGTTATACTGTCGGAGAGCAAGACGAGCAAATGCTCCTGTATGGGATCACATGATAGAGAAGGGTTAATTAACTGCTCTTTAGAGAAGAGCAAAGGGGAGGAGAATGAAGAAAGACAATATAATCACCCAAGTAAAGCAAAACGATCACTTCTCTGGCATTACTTTAATAAATTATCTCTTTCTAAGTGTTAAGTAGTAACCTATGACACTTAGGAAGCTCATACGACTCACATGAGTTCCCCCTAGAAAACTATTTATTCACCCCAAACCACATTAGGATCAGGACCTAAAAATTTATAGCTTTCACTCCAATGCTGAGTTCCTCACTAAGATAATATTCTATCCCTTGGGGAAGAATAACTTCAAAAGGTTAAGAAGATGGTGGCAGAGCAATTAATTTCAACAGTTGCTTTTAGTGAGGACTTCAAGCTATGTTAAAAATATAGGTCACTGACTTAAAATTGTCATATTTAAAAAATGTTTTATATATGTTTTTTGTGAGTAGGAAACTTATATTTACATATTCCAGTATAAAGTCATAAATATTATATAGTAATTCCACTACTATTATTTTCCCAACACATAAAATACAAGTGATGCAATGTGAAGATCATAGGAAATACATGTTATTAAAATTTATTATGCATCCTTCATTTCAACATGTTGTATTTTTTCCAGAATCTTGTTATATTTTAAACTATAAGCAGACAAAATAAAGTTCAACTGAACTATTAAGTAATTGATGTAAAGAAGAAAAAAACATACCGAATCATAATAGTCTCTTGGTAATTAACATATCAGTCTTGTGCAAAACAAATATGTAACCACTGGTTTTAATTAGACAACAACTAATATGTAAAAAGTTATATTAAAATAGTAATGATAGAGAACTTTGTTCAACCACAAATATAACATTAATTGATTAAAATGTTAAGAAATTAGGGGAGACTAAGGAAATGAGGTATGTGTTTAATTAGAAACATCAGCGGTCTTTGCAAACATGCAAAAGTCTCCTGTGGAATTTCAGTTTTTAGCATTTAATTAACGTGTATTCTTAGGGAAGGAAACTAATGAGGGAGTAGGAGGAAGGAAAAGAAACAAGAGGCAGCATGTGTTTATTGTATCCCCTGAATCCCAGATTAGGGGTATTAATGTACAAGATAAAAAGAAAATGATAAAATATCTTTGAAATTTGAAGTTGCCATAATTCCGTATCTATCAGCTATACTTTAGAGAGCCACACTGGGGTGTACCAAATATTTCGGCACTGCAGGAGGCAAGTCAGTGAGAATTTCACTATTAATTGTTGGAAGGCCTCAAAAAACTAATCCATTGATTAAAGTTGGAGATATATGAGGCATCAGAGTACCTCTTCTCTATCAGTTAATCTGTGTTCTTTTATCTGCCAATTAGGGTCCAGCTGAGGAAGATTTAGCCCGGCCAGTTGGTTGAAAAAAAACAAAAACAAACAAACAAAAAACTCAGAGTGTATTAACATTAGTACAATTCCAGAAAAATACTGGCCCAAACCATTGTCCACACATTTGCATGAGTTGTGATTTCATCTCCATTAAAACTCTGTCATTACTGTTCATTTTAGCTCTTTGTTCAAATAAAAAAGCAGTAATTCCATATCGAAGGGAGAGGAAAAGAAGATGACAGAAATGTGAATGGCTTCAATCATTTAGAAAATTCACCTGACAATAAAACGTAAGATTATCATTTGATCTAGTAATCACTTTCAGAAGTATATATCCAACAAATATATTTGGAGCCCTCACTATGTTTCAGTCCTGGTACTCAGTACTTAAACACATCACTAATGCAGAAATTCCTACCCTGGGAGAGCTTACATCAATCCCAGTGGGAAGAAATATGCAGTAGGCAGAAAATATGATTGAAACTTAACATGTTAGATACTCTCTTTTAAAAAGGAAGAAAGTAAAGGAGAAGATCTATCGAAGATGGTTTGGAATGTGTAGAGAGATTGCAGTATTAAATTGGAAGTATGGTGGGCAGCATCTCTTTACGCTGGAAGCCTGTGAATATGTTATTTTATATGGCAAAAGGACTTCAACATGTGATTGAGATTAAGGTCCTTAAGACAAGGAAATTACCTTGGTTTCTCTAGATGGCATAATTCTTATCACTTGGGTTTTTACAAGGGAAGAATTCATCCCAACTGGGTGAGAAAGAGAAAAATGGGAGTGTGAGAAGGATTCAGCACCTCATTGCTGGTTCTAAAATGTAAAAATCTTCATGCAAGACCTAAGAAAGGCCTCTAGAAGCTGGGAAAAAGCAAGGGAATGCATTCTTCCCTAAAGGAATGAAGTCCTGCCCACATCTTGATTTTAGCCTGGTGAGAATTATGTTACACTTCTGACCTATAAAAGTGTTGGAAATGAATTTGTGTTGTTTTAAGGCACTAATTTTGTAGTGATTTGTTAAAGCAACAATAAAATATTATAAAGGAGTCAGATAAGGCATATTCAAAGAATGAAATTTTAGTAAATTCTTGAAGGAGGTGAGGGACTTAGCCAAGTGCATACGGTAGGGAAGAGCATTGCAGGCAAGGAGAACATAAAGAGCAAAAGAATCAAGTTAGGGACATGACCAATGGAGTCCAGAAACAGTGAGAAAGCAAGTGACCAGAACTGAATGGATAAAGGAGGACAGTAGGAGAAGATATCAGAGAAATTCAGCATAATTCAGTTGTCCCCCCTTGTCTGAGGTTTCACTTCCTCTGGTTTCAGTTACCCACTATCAGCTGTGGTCAGAGCAGATGATCCTTCTGACATATCATTAAGAGGTCAATAGTAGCTTAATGTTGTGCCACAATGCTCATATCATTCACCTCACTTCATCTTACCATCAATAGTAGCTTAATGTTGTGCCACAATGCTCATATCATTCACCTCACTTCATGTCCCACATCATCATAAGAAGAGTGAATATAGTACAACAGTATATATTAAGAAAGAGGGACCATATCCACATCCACATAACTTTTTTGTAGCATATTTGTTATAATTTTTTATCATTCCTGTTAATCTCTTGTGCCTAATCTAGAAATTAAACTTTATTATAAATATGTATGTATAAAAAATAACATATATACATGGTTTAGTTTTATCAAAGATTTCAGGCATCTATTGGTCTTGGAGTGTATCCTACATGGATAGAGGGGCATTGTAACTGGAAGCAAGATCTAGGAGGACCCCTGGATGAGATAAAGGGAGACTGGAAAGTTTTGAGCAGTGGAGTGTCATAACTGATTTATGTCTCAAAATGATCATGTCCATTTCATTACTGAGAACAGAATATAGAGGAACAAAAATGAAAACACAGAGAACTGATAGACTGCCACTATGGTAGTATGATTGATGATGATAGCATGGACAGGGTTGGTAGAAAAATTATAAGAAATGGTACAATCCTGGGGGTGTCTGTATGGCTCTGTTGGTAAGCATCCAACTCTTCATTTTGACTCAGGTCATGATCTCTGGTGTTGTAAGACGGAGCCCCACATTGGGCTCTGCAGTCATCCTGGAGTTTGCTTGAGATCCTTTCCCGCTCCCATAGTTACTAAGAGTTTGGAATTGTAATTAAATGAGATGTGGAAGGATACAGGTATAGGAGCTAGGATGGGGATCAGGAATTGAATTTTGACAAGTTAACCATATTTCTATTGGCCATGTGAGTAGAGACATAGAGGCCCTTTCATATGCAGTCTGTAATTCAAGAGACAAACATAGTTGTCTATAAATTTAGGAGACATCCAGCACAGAAGTGGTATTCAGAGCAATGAAACAGACTGAGGTTATCAATGAAATACAGGTAGAAGAAAAGGGAAGAACTGCAGGCTAAAATCTGTTGTGCTTTAAAATTAAAGAGTCAAAGGAACCAGAAAGATAGGGAAGGAGCAACTACTGAGGTAGAAGGGATAGCAAATACATGTCAGTGTCCTGGAAAACATGAGAAATTAAATATCTATGTGTAAGGATATCTACATATGAATAATACTTATTGATTATTTCAGAGGCAATCAATCTAAAGGTTCAACTGGAAGTGGATTGCTTTATAGATCATGGATTATCATGATAATACTATGAATATGTTAAATCTGAAGAATTCTCTATAATCTGTTATGGGCTGAGAAAACCATGTCATACAATAATATAGAAGCTGAGCTCTTACTTAGATAAAATTATAAATACCAAAAGTACATGTGTAGAATATTTGTATTTATTAACATGGACATATGGATAGTTAGGAAAGAATATAATCCAAGTCAATGAGTTTTGAGGGAGGACACAAAAAAGCCGACACTTTAGTGAGCTAATCAATTTCTTCTTACATATCTTTCAGTTTTAATGAATAAATATTACTTTTTTTTCATAAATGTTCTTGTTATTGAACAACAGTTCTGGGTTTTATTTGGACCATTTATGTGGAAAAGTCACAATATACTGTGCCCCTCTCTCAAAACAATAAAAATCATTAGACAACCTCAGGTACCATCTCATTTCCATGCACAGCCTCTAACCTATGCTTGATTCTCATTCTGAGATGCTTAAGATTTTTTTTTTTCCATGCTTCAGGTTGCTAAATTCTATGCTGAATGTAGCCACAACTCCCAGGCTATTGCTCTAAATTGCCCAGCTACAGCTACGTAATGCTTATTAAATTGGCTGTCTTGTCTTGCTGAATTCTGTCTTGACCTTTTTGGATCTGTATCCCTGCCTGTCTCATATGTCCCCCACATAAATCTGCAATTTCCACATCTCTATTCAGTTATTCTTTTGGTCTCTATCAACATGGTCCTTGTACTTACTCAAGGTTTAAAACCAATTCAATGTGACTGAATGGAAGAAAAAACTGCATCCATCCCTACTATGTATCAAGCAATGTGCTGAAATAAATCAGGTCCCTTGTCCTCGAGAAGATTTTAGTTCAGTGAGTAAGAAAGAGCAACAGATCCGCAGAGTAGGGATAGTTATGACAGAAGCATAAGGTGAAACTAATTTTCCCTTGTTGGAAAGCTTTCTCAACTTTTTTTTTTTTCCAAGAGGAACCAACACAAAGTCTCAATCTATATTCCTGTTTCTCCATTTCAATAAAAGGATAAAAGTTAAGGGACATGAAGGGAGGAGGATGGAGGGATGGGAGAGCCTGGTGGTGGGTACTGGGGACACCTAAAGCATGGAGCATTGGGTGTGGAGAATGGGGAATAAATCTTGGAACACTGGAAAAAAAATTTAAGTAACAATAAAAAAATAAAAAGTTAAATACTTTCTAAAATTTAACTCTAATCACATTTTTTCATTATTCATGTGTGTTCTGGATTTAATCCTATCACTCAATATAAATTGTTCTAAGGTTATCAAACACCACCTAGTGATAACTTCATTTATTTGTTTGTATGGAAAAGGCTAATTAAAAAACAAACAACATCCAAAACATGATAAAGCTATCTTAGCACAAGGGAGCAGAGTGCAAAACTCTCAGATATTGGGTCCTAACTTTGGAAATGCAAGACATGGAAATACTGACACTTTTTCAATGGTGAGAAACTGTGGATTGAAACTCAAGGAGGATGCGGTACAAAGTATAAATTTTCTTGCTAAGTTTTCCTATGATGTCTGGGGCTATTCAACCCAGAGTTGAACACACATAACTCTGTAGGTTGAAATAAAAATTCTGTGGTCTGCTATTGTGCACAATTTTTCCTCTCAAGTAAGCTTTTCAGAATGAAATGGTTCTAAAATATTTGAATCATAAAGACCAATTTACCCAGCTGTAAGTCTGAACTCATTCTTTATTTTCTCTTTTGAGAGATTGACTAACCAGAGCTACCACTTTCTCAGTCACTCAGAATAAAATTATATGCACTAATAATGATTGTTTTTTTCTTTTTCCATTTCTCCTCACTAAAAATCTTCTAAATTCTTGACTTTCTCTCTTTAAAAAATCTCCCCACCCCCACCCCTTCTCTCCATCATGGTTACCAGAGTTAATTCACACCCTTGTACTTTCTGGGACTATTGCAGTTTCCCCTAAGTGGTCTTATTACCTGTCTTCCTGTTTCTGTTCCATGCACATTCCATTTATACCAATTTTGTCCTTTCCTAAATAAAACACTTGAGAACTTCCCACAGCCTTCAGATGGAATACATCTTCACCTGGTTCCTGTCTACATGTCTAACCTAATCTTTGGACACTTCATTCACACCAAATTTTTAGTGAAACTAAACAGGTTAATCTGGTTCCTTATGTGCCCACTGTCCACTTTAGATTTCCTCAAACTGGGTTTCTATTTACCTGCCCAGGAGTAAATCATTTCCTATTTTTGTGAAGCTGTCTCTGAGTATTCATCCAAATAATCTGTCTTTCCTTTGTGATGTCAAAGAACCCGCTACTCCCTTATTGTTCAGTAGTTACCATTTCATGGTATATTTTGGATGAAATGCCCCACATATCCCACTTTACTTGATTTTCATTGAGGGCAGCAGCCAAAATTCATTCATTGTCATGTCTCCAATATACAATACATATCTGATTTTCAATAAATATCATTAAAGAATGAAATATGGTGATTGGAACTTTCAGAAGTAAATCTTGGTATATTACATATATCAAATAAAAATAAATAAGAAAATTTAAAAATTATAAATAAAAACGAAGGGTCAGAGTATTAAAATAGTAACGTGGAGGAATCTTGGCTCAACTGGAAGGGATGAGGAGATCCGAAAGTGGTCAGTGAAGAGGTAAACATTTTAAAAATTATGTTTCAAAATTTAAATTTAAACAGACAACTGAATATTTAAAGCAAAATGAATAACGTTATAAGAAGGATTTATAAAGTAGTATGATCAAAAGGTATGACAGAAGTAGGAAAAAAAATGAAATGGGCAGGAACTAACTATACTGTCCTTTTTTTTTTTTTTTAAAGATTTTATTTATTTGAGAGAGAAACACAGCCACAGAGGGAACACAAGCCGGGGAACAGAGGGAGAAGCAGGCTTCCCGCCGAACAGGGAGCCTGATGTGGGACTCGATCCTAGGTCTCCGGGATCATGACCTGAGCCGAAGGCAGTCGCTTAACCAACTGAGCCACCCAGGTTCCCCAGGACCTAATTATACTGTCTTAATGGAACTGCATTTGTGAAGGGGGATGCTTGAATGTGACGTGGAAGTTGGAATTTAGAAAGTATCCAGTATGAGGTGGATGGAGGAAAGAGTAGCAGATGTGAAAGGTCAGATGTGTTCTGGTAAAACATGGATTCCAAAACCAAATGTGCCAAGTGATTGATGCATATTGTTTAGGATTAGGACAAACACTACAAATTAACAAAGTGATGAATTACTAAAAAAGTTTTTAGAAGAGTTAAAAAGAATTACTTTCAAAAATGTGAGTAAAATAAGATAAAGTAAGAAGTAAAGAACAGGGGCGCCTGGGTGGCTCAGTTGGTTAAGCGACTGCTTTCCGCTCAGGTCATGATCCTGGAGACCCAGGATTGAGCCCCGCATCAGGGTTCCTGCTCTGCGGGAAACCTGCTTCTCCCTCTCTCACTCCCACTGCTTGTATTCCCTCTCTGGCTGTGTTTCTCTCTGTCAAATAAATAAAATCTTTTAAAAAAAAAAAAAGAAGTAATGAACAAACAACAGAGTTCAAAACAAGAGCAAAAACAATACTGATATCTACCAGTCTCACTAATTATTATATTTTAAAGATGGGTTGGAGATTTCAGCAAAAAAACGTAGATTAAAGACCTTTAAACATTTCTCCTCTATAAGAGTAATGAGAATACTAGTAGAAAATGTAAGAATCAACATTTTAAGATCTCTGGAAATTAACCAAAGACTTGTAGCATTCCAGAGAGAATGTAAGTAAGGAAAACTGCAGAATCTTGGTGTGAATGGTAATCTCTGTGGTATTTTAATGTGCCTTATTCCCATCATCTCCTGACCTCTACAACTCTATAGTAGACTTGAGAGGAAACATTCTAATGTTACAGTGAAAATTCACAAGAAAATCCAGGACCAGATGGCCTCGCTGGTGATTTCCATCCAACATTGAAATAATTTTCATCAGTCCTTCCTAACCTTCTCCAAAAGATAGGAGGGCATAGTTTATAATTCATTATATGAGCAGCATTAAACTGACACCAAAATCTGACAGAAATATTACAAAAGAGGAATCTGCAGATCAGTTTACCTTATGGATACAATAATTCTCAACAATATATCTGCAAATCAAATCCAGCAACCTTTATATTTTTAAAAAAGGATGATACAACAAGATTAGGTATGATTTATCCAGGAAACCAAGGTTGCTTAAAACTTACCAAAATCAATCAATATAATATGATACATAGTATTATAAAAAACTTAGAAAATTTCTCATAGATTCAGAAAAATCATTTGTCAAAATCTAACATCATTTTTTGATAAAAAAGAGTCAACCAACTAGAAATGAAAGAGAATGTCTTCCATCTGATTAAGTGCATTTACAATAATAGGCTAGGAGTTAATATCATATTCAATGGTGAAAGACTGAAGTTTTCTTCCAAGGATCAGAGACACTACAAGTATCCACTCTTGCCATTTCTTTTCTTTTTTTTTTTTTTTTTAAAGATTTTATTTATTTGACAGAAAGAGACACAGCCAGAGAGGGAATACAAGCAGGGGGAGTGAGAGAGGGAGAAGCAGGCTTCCCGCCCAGCAGGAAGCCCAATGTGGGACTCGATCCCGGGTCTCCGGGATCATGACCTGAGCTGAAGGCAGTTGCCCAACCAGCTGAGTGACCCAGGCGCCCCTACTCTTGCCATTTCTATTCAAACTTGTACTAAAGGTACAGGGTGATTAAGTTAGGAGAAAAAAAGAAAAAAAAATCTGGTTTAGAAGAGAAGAAAAGAAGTATGTCTATTTGCACATGACATGGCTTTTTATATACAACATAAGCAGTATGCCAAAATTAAGAGTGCTAAAAGAAAGTTCAGCAAGATTTCAAGATACAAGATGAATATGAAAATATAAATTTATATCTATAAACAAACAGTAAAGAATCCAAAATTTAAATTATGAAATTTAAAATAGTATCCAAAACAATGATATTTAGAAATAAATCTAATCAAAGTAGAGTAAACTTATACAGTGAAAACTATAAAATATTCCTGAAAAATTAATAAATAAAAGGAATTTCCTAAATAAATTTCCTAAATAAAAGGGAAGGCCAACTTGGTTCATTGACTGGACAACTTAATATTAATATTGCAGTATTTAGTTACTGGAATATCTATCAAAATCCCAACTTTTGTAGAAATTAACAATTTTTTCCTATATTAATATGGAAATGTAAGGTAACCTAAATAGCCAAAAAAGGTACAAAAAAGGACAAGGTTGGAAGACTGGATATTCTAGATTTAAAAACTTACCACAAAGCCAGAGTGAATAAGACCATATGGTCCTGGGATAGAATAAACCTATAACTCAATAGAATAGAAATAAAAGTTCAAAAATAACCCCATACTTTTTAAAATATTTATTTATTTATTTTAGAGAGGGAGAGTGCACACATGTAAGCAGGGCAGAAGAAGGAGAGGAAGGTAATCTCAAGTAGAATCCCCAGTGAACTCAGAGCTTGACACAGGGCTAGATCTCACAACCCTGAGATCACAACCTGAGCCAAAACCAAGAGTCAGTTGATTAATTGACTGGTTCACCCAAGAGTTCCAATAAATCTATACTTTTTTTTTCTTAAGATTTTATTTATTTGACAGAGAGAAACACAGTGAGAGAGGGAACACAAGCAGGGGGAGTGAGAGAGGGAGAAGCAGGCCTCCCGCCGAGCAGGGAGCCCAATGTGGGACTGGATCCTGGGTCTCCGGGATCATGACCCGAGCCGAAGGCAGTCGCTTAACCAACTGAGCCACCCAGGCACCCCCCAATAAATCTATACTTTTAAGATCAATTGATTATCTGGGGCGCCTGAGTGGCTCATCAGAAGAGTCACACATATAATTACCATACTGATGTGGGAAACAAAGGTAGAAGAAAAATTATTAAATTTCCTTACTACTTACAGCCCATTGACAAGTCCTTGAAACAAGCAGAGTGATATTCCCCTTGGGACTCAATTGCCTGAATTTGGACCCTGCTAAGGGCAAAAGGCAAACTTAGCGAACCCCTACAAGATCTTGTAAGTCCACTTTAACATATAAAAATTCCTTCGGAAACTATGTCCCAAGGTATATGTTAGCAATCATCCCCCAAGCATATGATCCACTGATACACATCTGAAGGGTCTCATTGAGTAAAAAATAGGCAAGGGTAGGTAAGGAGAGATAGGTAGAGGGCTATGTGATCAGACTCACAGAAATCCCAGAAATGCTGAGGCATAAGGAAACCAGAGATAAGGGAACAAACCAGACCATCCTGCCCTGGCGTCAGAGGTGGTGTCTTTTTATGACTGTCACTCTGTGACCAACAAAGAATAACCAGGCTCCAAAAAATAAGTAAGCCATTAAAGATGTAATCAACAATCTTTAAACCAAGCTGCCACGATATTATTAAGGCTACGAGCTCCCTGGTCAGTTCTAAATAAAAGACGTCAAGATGATGGTGGCCCATGTTGGCAAGTCAGGACCCCTCTCACTCGAGAGCTTTTCTGTATCCTTGCTTAGTAAAATTCTATTGCTTTTTCACTCTTCTTTATCTTTGAGATTCATTCTTCGACTCTGTGAGACAAGAACCTCACTCTTCTGCTTCAATATGACCCAGAAATGGGGGTATTATGTATCCAAGAGATATGAAGACATATGTGACACAAAACTTCCAAACAAATGTGGCTGACAAGGGTTGGAGGTACAAGGAGAAGTGGAGACTGGCCACTACTGAGCATGGGGTTTCTCTTCCAGAGCAATGAAAATATTCTGGAATTAAGGAATTGTGATGGTTGTGCAGCTCTGTGAATGTATTAAAAGCCAATGAACTGTACATCTTAAAAAGATGTATATGTTGGAAATTATAGATCAATAAAAATTAACAAACTGCACATATATACTAACACACCAATTAAAAGCCAGAAATTGTTAGATTGGAAGTAAAATAATGTATCTTAAATGAGAATGCATTAAGAAGGCTGAAAGGATGAAAATGATAGACAAGCCAACCATCAACATAAAAAAGCAAAATTTATGGACATCAAAATATATCCCATACAATATGACAACAGTTAAAGCAGAAAATTTCATGATTTATTAAGTGCATACAAAAATCCTAAATACACATAGACCTAATTATAGAACTCAAAAATTCATGAAGCGAAAATCGACATAAGAAGAACAGGGAGATACACTGTGAATTTAACAATTCACTCCCCATAATTGATATAATACACAAACTTACATAAAGAAAGAGAAAAACTTGTGCTATCCATTAATTTGACGAAATTGACTTTACAAAACACTAAGCCTAAAAACTGCCCATAACACATTCTTGTCAAGTACATGAAGAATGTTCACTGAAAGGAAATATTTGATAATGTGAGTCTCAATAACTTTCCAAGGAATAAAAACAGAGTATGATATTAAGGCAGGAAAATGCTATAGCCCAGAAACTCTTATAGAACCACATGACACAGGGGCTCCTGGGTGGCTCAGTTGGTTAAGTGTCTGCCTTCAGCTTAAGTCATGATTCCAGGGTCCTGGGACTGAGACCCACATGGGGTTCCCTGCTCAGCAGAGAACTTGCATATCCCTCTGTCTCTGTCCTTCCCCTCTCCTTGCTCCTCTGCCTGCCTGTGCTCACTCACTCTCTCTCAATCTGTCAAATAAATAAATAAAATCTTAAAAAAAGGAAGACATGGCATATTTTTTCATAATATATTAGCAAATAGAATGCAGAATTATATAAAATGACTAACATACCATAAGCAAGTGAGAGCTATCCCAGGTTCACTTTACATTCAAAAGTCAAATAAAACAATTAACCACATTAGGCCAATTAGGAAAATAATTACATGGTTATCTCAATAAATTCATAAGAGGTATTTCAATAGAAACTAACATGCACTTATGACATAAACACTCAGCACAATAGGAATAAAAGGAACCTTTCAACCTGATAACTAGGATTTACAAAGAGCTAAAGTTAACATTATAATTTGCACTGAAAGATAAATATCCAAATATCTTTTCTGCTAACACCAAGAAAAAATGAAGTATATCCATTTTTACTACTTACTTCAACATTGTACATTATTATAGTCTAAACCACAATAAAAGAAACAAACAAACAAAAATATATACTTTGGAAAAGAAGAAGTAAACCTGCTTGTATTCCCAAATTTTGCTTACCTAGAAAATACTAAGGAAATTATGTATATAGACACTGCCCCCCCCCACACACACACACACAGGGTAACTACTCTTCTGATGAATTTAGCAAAGTCAGAGTATTCAGGGACAATATTTGAAAACTGAATGCATTCTTAAATACTAGCAACAAAAATTAAAAATGAAATTAAGACACTGAACAATACCATTTACGACGGCATCAAGAAGCCTAAATAATTAGGAATAAATTTGAAGAAAAATGTGTAAATATCTCGTACTGAAAGCTATAAAAACCATTGCTTGAAAAATTAGAAAAGCAAAACAGAAAAAACTATAGCACACATGAAAATTGGAAGTGACCATAAATTTATCATCTTCCCTCAAACTGATCCATAGAGTATATAGAATTCCAATCAACTTTACAAATTAACAGGCTGATTTTAAAAATTATATGAAAATTACCAATGACTTACAATAGCCAACATAGTTTTAGAAAATAAGTGTTTAATTGGCACATTTAACTCATTTGATTTCAAGTTTCACAAGAAAACTACGCTGGTTTGACTATAGGTATACAGATTAAAGGGGCAAATAGAGAATCAACAATAGACCCCACATGCAGATTAATGGTAACTTGAATTAACAAAGGTTCTAATGTAATTTAATAATCCAATTAAGTGATATAAATGTAATAGGGATATTTCTTCCAAATTTCTAGGAAGAAGCTGATAGGGTTCCAAAATTCTAACAGCAGGATGCCAGCTAAGAAAACCATTCATCAGTAAACACATCCTAACTTTTATATAAAAAATTACAGGATAACACAGATTGCAGGGAAAAAAAAGGAAAGAAGAAGAAGAGAATAAGGAGGAGGAGGAGTGGGGGGGGGGGGCAAGAAGAAGAAGAAGCTGCTGCCGTCGCTGCCAGAGGCTGGATTCATGAAAATTATTCCTACATCTTGAGAACTAGTTAAGGAACATCTACTATCTGCTTGACAAACTTTCAAAATCCCACGGAGCAGTGAATTCTTTGTGTCTCTAACTTCATCCTTTTTGAATATATGGTGGTTTATTTTGTCTTGTGTTGTTGGTTTTAGTGTCTGTCTCATCATTGTGTGTGTGATGGGAAAATAACACATTTTTATAGTTTCATGTAACTACAGACCAAAAAGAATTGTATTTAAGGATATGAGCTTAAGGACTTATATCCAAAGAGTCTCACCTACACTTGGACTTGGATTAAATAATGAGACCAAGTATTTTGAGCTAACATTATAATGGGATTATACTTGTGAAGACCTTGGGTAAGGGTAAGTGTATTTGCTAGGAGGAACATGAACCTCTGGGTTGTGAGAAGGACGCCTATAGTGGGCAGCAACTGGAATTACCCATAATGATCGCTACCTTAAGCTATTTGCACACATATAATTTCTTCTTAAGTGTGGGTGGGACACAGTAACACCTAACTAGATAAAAGTGATGGGTTGTCATTTTGAAAAATAGAATATAAAAAGATACTGGCTTCCGTAATGCTTGCCCATTCTCGTCACTCATGATATCTCATCATTATGAATCCACTCATGATACATAAGGATGTATATCAAAACAGAATGTTGAATAAAATCAGCCAAATAGAAAACAAGTACATATATTGATTTTATTTGTCAAATATATAGAATGAAAATGTATAGACATGCAAAATGTAAGCTGTACTTAGAGAAATCAAATCAGTGGTTGTCAAGATCAGGGGTGCAAGTTAGTGACTGCAATATTTTCATTATCTTGATTGAGATGGTTTATAAAGCTTCCAAAGTCTTTCAGTATGTATTTTTATACATCCATTATGTCACGTGGAATGTACCTTTTATTTATATTTTATTATTATTTTTTTAAAGATGTTATTTATTTGACAGAGAGAAACACAGCCAGAGAGGGAACACAAGCAGGGGGAGTGAGAGAGGGAGAAGCAGGCTTCCCGCCAAGCAGGAAGCCCGATGCGGGGCTTGATCCCGGGTCTCCAGGATCATGACCTGAGCCGAAGGCAGTCGCTCAACCAACTGAGCCACCCAGGCACCCCTAAAATTTACCTTTTATTGTTAATAATTATAAAAATTTATTAAGCACCAAAAGTATAGTGCAGTGTTTGCTATATAAAACATAATTATACAGCTACTCTCCTACATCTTGAGAACTAGTTAAGGAACATTGAGCTTAAAATGCAATCCAACAAGAATGCTGTAAGAGCTTAAAATGCAATCCAACAAGAATGCTGTAAGACCACCTCAAAATTTCCTTAATTTTAAAATGGCTATTTTAGTAAATGAGTGAGGTGAAATGACTTGTTCTTTCAGGTACAATGTTAACAAGGCTTTAAACATGATCTAAAGAATGTTTCACTACTATCCACACATTTCCCTCAATTATGTGAGGCTTGGTAAGAAAAAGAACATTTGTAAGTTTGATAATACCAATGAATTATATCATATTATTTTGTAGGACCTTAAACTTTAAATTTTAAAATAAACCATCTACCTTCAAAAGTAACATTTTATAATTTTTCTGTAGCTTGCTAGATAAAGAAACATTCAAATTCTTTCCCATTCCATATTTTCATTGGATCTAATTACATATCTTTTAAATGTTCCATCCATTCCCTTGTAAACCTTCAATCAATTCACTATAATATGAAGCAAGCTTTGAAGTGATAGAACATGACTGTCAGTCTTTCTCCTACAAAAAAAAAAAAAACTATATTTATTTTTCACTTACTATACTCCCTCAAATGCCCATGCCCTATTATGTTATTTTGCTTAGAAAAATCGACCTTGCTAATGTGAATAAATTAAAGAGAAATTGTCCCTGATTATCTCGGTGTGCCCAATGTAACAAGTGTTTTGGTGAGACATATAGGAAAGGTCAGATAAAAGATCGAATGAGAGAAGTAGAGGGTCAATAGAAGAGACAGAAACATCTGAAGATGCTATGTTATGTGGCTTACAGATTTTAGATTGAGCTACAATCCCAGGAAAACAGGCAGCTTCTTAAAATATTGAAGAGAAACATATTTTCCCTTAGAGCCCCCAAAATGAATGCAACCATGTCAATACCTTCATTTTAGAACTCATGACTTCCAGAACTGTAAGTTAATAAATTTGTTATTTAGGCCACTAAGTTGATGATAGCTGTTACAGCAGCAGTTGGAAAATGATAGAGTTGTATATGTCATATATCCTGCTAAAATATTAACATATTTTAAGTAACTTTTATTATCCCCATATTATTAAAATTAACAAGCTGAATCTTGTTAATATGTCCAAAGTTTTAAAGCTATTAAGTAATAGAATTTAGATTTGAATACTTTCACTTCAGAACCCAGAGTCTTACACTTTAGATAAATTGCATTACTGTACAAATACATACATAGTTATTGAAAAGACTAAATGAGCAATGGATGTTGTATGTAAATGAAGAATCACTAAATTCTATTCCTGAAGCCAATATTACACTATATGTTAACTACCTGGAATTTAAATAAAAATCTAAAAAAGACTAAATGTATAAGACTGTAGATAGGGGCGCCTGGGTGGTTCAGTAGGTTAAGCGACTGCCTTCCACTCAGGTCATGATCCCAGAGACCGGGGATCAAGTCCCACACTGGGCTCCCTGCTTGGCGGGAAGCCTGCTTTTCCCTCTCCCACTCCCCCTGCTTGTGTTCCCTCTCTGGCTGTGTTTCTCTCTGTCAAATAAATAAAATCTTAAAAAAAAAAGAAAAAAAAAAAAGAACGAGGCAATATAGGAGTAACTCTAAATTCGAGAGCCAAAAATGTGACATTCATGCTTAAGTTCCAGAACCTACAGAACAAGATCAGATCAAGAGAAGTCTGGGGGGTGGGGGGGTAGGTAGGGCTGAAGTCTTAAAGGCTTGTCAAACACGTTTAAGTTTTTGCTGAAAAAAAAAAAAAAAGAAAAAATAATCTGTGAAAATGTGCTGACCTTGAAAGGAAGGTATCTATAGAGAGAGAACACACACAAAAGACAGAAGCACAACTTAATTCTAGGAAGAGAGCAGTGTGGAATTTGAGTTAAAAGAAACAAGGTTGTAGAAAACCTGACAAGAGTCTGCATTAAAACAAAAAGTGTGTGTGTTTGTGAGGGCAAAGTTTCAAGATGCAACATGGGGACGCATTACGGAGACAGTAAATAGGCATCATATTAAAGATTTAGAAATGGATTGACTGTGTAACATAAGAAATAGAAAGAAGTAGCGTCAAGGGTGCAGTTGTTTACTATCATGGGAACTAGGGAGATAATTATGCTTTTTACAGTTTAAAAATAATATAGGCGATACTGAAGGGTAGGTGAGGGTTTGGGGAAAAAATGATTTTATTTATTTGTTTTTTTGACAGAGAGGCACAGCAAGAGAGGGAACACAAGCAGGAGGAGTGGGAGAGAGAGAAACAGGCTTCCTGCCGAGCAGGGAGCCCGATGCCGGGCTTGAGGGCTTGATCTTGGAACTTTAGGATCATGACCTGAGCTGATGGCAGATGCTTAATGACTGAGCCACCCAGGTGCCCCAGGTGAGGGTTTTAATATAGATGATGATATGACAGTTGTGGAGGACTGAGTTTTGAGCTATCTATAAACTCATAAATGAATATGGACAGTTGACAGATAAGTGGGACATGAAAAATAAATGATATTTATAAGTCTAAAGGCTTTTATAAATGGTAATTAAACCTGGAAAACAGGTAAGAGAACCAAGAACACTTCTAAAAACATGGAACCACTGATATTTATAGAAAGAGCTGACAAACACATACATTAAAATATAAGAGGAGAAAAACAAAAAAAGAAAGAACTTTCTGGAGAGTTTTGTGAAACCCTTTCTCTTTTCAACAAGATCTTAGATATCACTCTGAGATATTGCTGGTCTTTGGGAATTCCTCCAAAACAATATGAGTTTGGGGTGGTGGGAGGTGATGAGAAGGTGAAGCGGTAAAATGCCTGGATTTCAGAGCCTGACAGCTATGGCTCAAAAATTTTTGAGCCCAGACAGGACTATGTGGGCGCCAGGGCAAGAGCAGCAGTGAATCAGAAAAGCCAGTAGCCAGAGGGACAAGGATTCAGACCGAACAACAGACGTGACTATGAAGATGCTTGGAATGTTTACTCCCCAACCTCTCTGCCAAAATTAAAGGGGAGAGTTGAGGTGAGGCAGTCCAGGGACAGGGGCATGCCCCTATTACCAGCTGAAATAGGTACACATGCTCTATGGAAGAAAGTTTCAGTAGGTGGGGCCCATAGGAATACTATCTATGAAAACTAAGCATGACTTCATAACAACAACAAAGTGTATGAAAGGCATGAAAAGGCAGACCAATATAAGTGGGAACTGAAGTTGAGAAACAACTAATTTTTAATGATCAAAAACTACAGATGTACAATCAGACCACAGAAAAATTACACTGCACACAGAATGATTAGAGAAATACAGGATGCGAGTACAAAGATGCTCAAATAACAAGAAACCATCAGGAATGAACAGGCTTCTGAAAAATACCATCTGGAAGAAAAAAAAACATATAGGAATCAAAATTTTAGCAGATGAATTAAACAGTGGATTTGACACAGTAAAGAAAATCAGAGTACACTGAAAGGGAAGGGCATAATGAGTAGAATCAAAGAGAAGCAAAAGCAAGTTTTCTTTCCCACCTTCCAGATGTATCCCTGCTCCTGGCAAACACCACAGTATCATTTATCAGACTTTGAGAAACTCATCACTTAGGCAGGGGAGGAGGGATCACTGCCTAGAGTAGAAATAGATAGATGTAGAACACCAGTAATGGCTTTTATATTATTTATTTACATCATGATCTATGCATAGGTACTCAATACTAAAGAAAAAAAAGGAAAAAAAGAAGAGTAGGAAAGAAAGAGGAAAGGATGAGGAGAGAGAAAACAGAGGGAAAGAGGAGGAAATTCAAGCAGGGACCAGAGATAATACTATGGTCAAATTAAAATAGAGGAAGAAACATGGAGTAATGAATAATTCCATATACTGTTAGCGTGCTAATTTAGAAAATTAGTAGATAACAGCTGGTTATAGTTACATAAAATAAGCCCACAAATTTTTCTTATGTATATACCATATAATATATGACTATATTAATACCATATTGAAATATTCTTATAGAATGGGTGCTTTGAAGTATATCTTTGTAGTACTGAATAATGGAAATATGCTATATTTTTAATTGTTTTCACTAAAAATACTGTAAATAATAGTAATAATCAAGATAGTAATGGGGTAGAGACTCATGATGCCAATAAATCATTTACTATAATGCATAGTAAAAAAAGACCAGTGTTTCAAAAATAGATATTAATAAAATATTGTATAACATAATACTTTAGCAGTCACGTTTTTACACAAATGTTGAAAAAGAAAATGCAAATATAATGTAAAAATAGGGTTACATGGATAATTGTGTTGCTGTTGTTTTGCTTTTCTTTCTACACAATGCATATTAAAAGTGACAGAGGTTCACAGGCAAAAAAGCAATGCAATTTGGACAGGTTAGTTTGAGCTCAAACGTACTGCTTACCAGTTCAGATGATGTCTAATGAGACAACCAATGAAAGAGTCAAATGGGTCGGTGCAGGACTCCATCTACTTCTCTAGACCATCCAAAAAATACTAAGTGAAGAATTGGGCATTGTGTTTCACAGACATTATAGTCTAAGTTCCTGGCATTATAGTATTGAGATGAAAGTTCCAGTCGTCCTTGATCAAAGTAAAAACAAGTAAAGAATCACCCAGTAAGTACAGCTCTAAGCTTTCATGTAGACTTGACCTTTAGTCTCTTCTAAATTTCTAAAGTAAAGTAGGTATTATAGTTGAAGTTCTTTAGAACACTAGGGCTGGGGGCGCCTGGTTGGCTCAGTTGGTTAAGCAACTGCCTTCAGCTCAGGTCATGATCCCCGAGATACGGGATCGAGTCCCACATCGGGCTCCCTGCTTGGCGGGAAGCCTGCTTATCCCTCTCTCACTACCCTTGCTTGTGTTCCCTTTCTAGCTGTGTTTCTCTCTGTCAAATAAATAAAATATTAAAAAAAAAAAAAGAACACTAGGGCTCTTTTATGCAGAATGTTTACAAAATAATTAAATTTTCTAAAGTTAATTATAATTTTAGCCAGCTGATGAGGAAAAAGAGAGGATAAAATTCTTCAATACTAGGAATGAGAGAATTTTATTTAAGTTTTACAGATAACAAAAGAATATAAGAGGATAATATGAACAACTTTCTTCTAATAAATTCAGCAATTTAGGAATGAACAAATTCCTTGAAGATACAAATTACCAAATCTCACTCAAGAAGATATATAGTACAAATAACCCTGACCTACTAAAACTTGAATTTGTAATTTGAACTTTCTCAAAAGACAGTCCATCAATCAAACATATGAAAACACCTTCGGGTTCAGATGACTTCACTGGTAAATTCAAACACTAAAAAGAAATGAATAAGTAAAAACAAAAACAATTCTATCCAAACTCTTCCAGGAAATTGAAAGTGTGAACTAAAATATTTCCCAACTCATTTCCACTGTTATTCTAATACTAAAATAAGACAAAGATATTACTATAGAAGTGTAAGTAAATATCACTTGTGGAGACAAATTCTAAAGAATATATCAGAGAATCAAAGTGAACAATGTAGTAAAAAGTTAATACATAATGACCAAGAGGAGAATATCACAGGAATACAGTGCAGATTTAACATTTGAAAATCAAATGTAATTCACTGTAACAAGCTTAGAAAAAATATTTCAACAGCAACACATAAGCATTTGCCAAAATCTGACATCCATTTTTGATAAAAAACTAGAAACAGAAGGAAATATATTAAACCTGATAAAGGGAATCTATGAAAAATTTCATCTACCTTGTGATTATGAAAGATTAATGCTTTCCTCCTAAGATCAGGAACATAACAAAAATATATGTGATCACTACTTGCGTATAATATTTTATGTAAAATTTTAGACAAGGAAATGAGGCAGAAAATATAAATATGATGTCTCTGTATTAGGAAATGATATGTAAACCTGTGTGAATTCACAGATGATCATATTACCATTGTTTTAAAAAAACACCCAGAATCAACAAACACACTATTAAAAATCATATTTCAGTTTAGTCAGATGGAAGAATACTAACTCAAGATACAAAAATCATTTTTATTCCTGTAGACAAGTAACCAAGAACAAAAATTGAAATCAAAATATATTTTTAAAAATAGTACTAGAGTATTATGTAATTAGGAACAAATGTTGAAAAGATATGAGGGATTAGTACACAGTTAAGAGAAATTAAACATGGCCAAAAAAAGAAAAAAGAAAAAAAAACTAAACGAAAGAAAATCTTATCATGGGGAGAAAAGAGTAATGGATCAGAGCACTCAATATTTTAAGATGTCTATTTTTCAAGATTGACTCATTGGCTTAACATAATTCCATTCAAAATCCCAGTAGGATTTTTTTCTATAAATCAATAACCTGGCCATAAGTTTCAAATGATAATGCAAAGAACCAAGAACAGCCAAAACAATATTGAAAAAGAAAAAAGAAAAAAAAATGTTGAGGATTAAGACTATCTAACTTCAAGACTAATTTTAGAGTTATAGTAACCCAGTGTGGTATTGCATAAAGATAGACAAATATGCTAATGAAAAATAGTGTCCTTAAATAGATCCATACATCTATGCTAACTGATTTTCAACAAATGTACAAAGGAGAAGTAGTGATGAACTTGTAATCTCTCTAGAAAATTAAGCAGTAATTATTGATATACATGTGTAATTAAATAAGCTTCCCTCCATAACTCACATATATAAACAAAATAACCCAAATGGACCATAGTGGTAACAGTGAAACCAATTGTAAACTTTATAAAAATATATGAAAAAAAATTTGTTGTCTTGGATTAGGCAAAAAAACTTTGCTATGACACACATAATGTGTTATACATTCAATATACTGATAAATTAGACTTCATCAAAATTTTAAAAAATATGTTGTTTGGGTGACACTGTTAAAAGAATGAAAAGACAAGTCACATACTGGGTGAAATTCTACCTAAATTTATATATATATTCATGAAGTTTTTTCCAGAATGTATAAGAAAATAAATCAATAATAAGAAATTAATCCAAAATAATAAATAAGCAAAATATTTGAACAATTTATCAGAGAAGAGAAAATACAAGCTCAAAGGAAAATGCTCAGGATCATTAGTCACCAGGGAAATGCAATTAAAACTACCATGAGGTACTACTAAAATCTCTTACAGTGATTATAAAGAATGAGCACATCAACTATTGGCAAGGGTCTAAAGGAATACTGGGATTCACAGATGCTGCTGGTGGGAATATAAAATAATACCGTTTGCCTGTTTCTCAAAATGGTAAACATACAGCTACTATATATCCAACCTTGATATTCTCAGCTACTTTTCAAGAGAAAAGAAAGCATATGTCCATATAAAGACATATCTACAACTGTTAATAACTATTTATTTATTTTAATCAAACACATCAAACAGTTCAATTCTCTCTCTATTAGCAGGTACATAGATAAACACATTGTGGTATTTATATTCTGTGAAATAGTGCTCAGCAGAAGAAAAAAAAACACATTTATATATGCTACAACATTAATAAATCTCAACATAATTATTCTGATCAAAAGCTAGATAAGACAGAGTACCTACTGCATAATGCAATTTATAACAAACACTAGGAAATGCAATTTATTTATTTGCAACAATGGCCAAATAAAAGATTGCCTAGGGATGGAAACAGAGGAGCAGATAAGAAGGATTCCCAGTGGTACAAGGAAACTTTTGGGGTGGTGGATATCTTGATCTCCTTGACTGTGTATATGTATGACAAGTCTTATAAAATCTCATGCCTTTTTTTTAAGATTTTTTTTTAAGATTTTATTTATTTGACAGAGAGAAACACAGCCAGAGAGGGAACACAAGCAAGGCGAGTGAGAGAGGGAGAAGCAGGCTTTCGGCGGAGCAAGGAGCCTGATGTGGGACCCGATCCCTGGTGTCCAGGATCATGACCTGAGCTGAAGGCAGTCGCTTAACCAACTGAGCCACCCAGGCGCCCCTTTTTTAAGATTTTTATTTATTATTTGACAGAGAGAGAGAGAGAATAAGTAGGCAGAGAGAGCAGAGGAAACGGGCTCCTTGCTGAGCAGAGAGCCTGATGCAGGCTTTGATCCCAGGACCCTGAGATCATGACCTGAGCTGAAGGTAGAGGCTTTAACCCACTGAGCCACTCAGGTGCCCAAAATCTCATGCTTTAAGTTAGTTTATTATATGTCAATTATACCTTGATAAAAAATGAAAACAACAAAAGTGAATATGAAGTTATAAACTCTTCATATTCGAGAATCTGCATAATTTGTACCTTGATAAACATTTGTTCATCCATCCATTTAATCATCCATTATTGCTCATTCTTTTATTTACATAATCATAAATTTAATAATTTACCAATTTTACTTATTTATTATTCATTTATTAATTCATTAAAAATATCATTGTGAGGCTATAGTCATCTATGCTCTGAGCATAAGGCGTAGAACATAGAGACAAAGTCTAGGTTCACATAAGACATTTATATTTAAGGATAAAGATTAGAACATAACTAAACATAACTAAAAGGTATATTGGACCAACTGCTATTCCATACCTGTAATAAGTAGCATTTAATCATTATTATTGATAGCTATACCCATATAAACTAGTTTTCATCTGTGCCATTCTTACAGCTGGACTCTGGAAACATTCTACAAAGAATCCTTCCATTAGTGCACACAATCAAACTTACAAGTGATTTTGAATGGAAACCCAAAAGACACAGTAGACACTAAAAAACACAAAAACAAAATAAAATTTGCCTTGTTCTCCATCAGTCCCTCATGGACTCTATAGCTAATAAGGACCCATCTTGTCTTACTGGCATCTCATCCCTGGCCACAGAGGTGGGAGGGAACAGCCCGTTCCCTTTCTACTTGAATTCTGCAAAGATACCTCCTCTTTCCATTGGACCTGAGGCTGAATTTTACTGTCCAGGATGCATACTCAAAAATTGTGTCTCTGCATATACAAAAGGTGCTCTCACTTATGGCTAGGAATAAAATAAAATATACACATCTTATATTAAGTTTAATAATACATGGGCATATTTTAACAATTTTATCTTTCTACTAATTTTATTGATTAGGTACTACCCCATTTAATAAAGGGGAAACTGAATCTATGGAGAGTTATGTGATCCAGTAGGACAACAAATTGATAGCTAAGGCAGACTCACAAAAAGGATTCTACAACACCAAAATCTGTGGACTTAGATTTTATAGGAAAATATCATTACATATAAGTTGAATAATACTTTGGTTATTTAATTATCAAAACACCACTGTAAATCTGGTTTTATCTTCTATTTCTCTAATGAGGGAACTTAATATCAGAGAGATTATGTAAACTGCCTAAGGTCATTGTTTAAAGTAGAGAATAAATTGCTGTAACAAGTAGAGGTGAAATAAAATATAAATGTAATCCTTTCTCTCACTGAGTCCAGTTAGAAGCCGTCTGTTGCTAGCAAGGCAGCTCTGTCATATTCAATAGCTACCATGCCTCAGACCAAGTTTTTCATTCCTGCTTTTACCATGTCAGAGCCAAGGGGAAAAGACAAAGTAATAGAAACTGGAAATCTTACATATGATTTCTTTCTTAAGACTTGTGTGAAAGCAACACATAAGACTTACATTATCATGACACCTCGCCAAAACTTCACTATGGCTAATGCATGACTAATGAATGTTGGAGAAGGTGTTCCAAGCTGACGGATATGTAAGGGGGTGTTTATATCACTGAAATGTACAATGGGCAATGAGACTT